>BMAW01121788.1:280429-311684 GCA_019974015.1 Nephila pilipes
CGAGAGAAAAGCAAAAAAGGAGTCGGAGGGATAAGTGTATTTCATTTTTATCGATGCGTTGATACATATTTCATGAGTGTCTTGGAACAGAATCTTTATGGATGAGGTTACGGGATGTCGCGGAACATTCTCAGTCCTCTCATTCATCGCGGGAAACAACAAGCAGGAAGACAAGTGTCGTCAAAACAAAGGTTTGAACAACGAACTTCGCAGTAGTGCAATGGGGGAATAGCTTTCGGTACTTCAATAAAATGTTACCTGCTAAAAGCGATAGGATTGGCTCAAGAAATCAAATTATAAAAAACCAAATACTAGCATGTTATACGAGTACAAGAGAAAGTTTTTTTTAACTCTATTCAGCTGAAATTTTTTAACATTTTTTAATAATTTATTACTTGTTATTCTAATTAAAGATTCCAAAGAAACCCCATATTAAAGAAAAATTTCAGTGTGAGGCTCCTTCTTAGATGCCAGCGTAAATTACCATAAAAGTTGCACGTATTACGAAAAAACAAACAGATTCATGCAAGTAGAAGAAGAAAAAAGTTGGCAGCTACAAAATTCTATTTCAAAGTTCGTCTTTTAATGATTTTAAGTGGATACAACGAATGTTACGTTCAAAAAAACCATAAAAGTTAAATTATAATATAAAAGTTGCAAGTATTACTAAAAACAAATAGAAGCATGCAAGTAGTGGGAAAAAATATTTTTTGGTGGTTATAAAACTCTATTTTTAAACCCGTCTCTTAATGAATTCAAGTGGAAACAATGAATGTTATGTTAAAAAGAGAGGTTTATATACCAACCATTTTTTCAATATAAATGTCTCTCAAATTGTAATAAACACACACAGTATTGCCAAAATAAAGCAAAATAATGTGAAAATAAATAAGAGTATCAAGAAAAAAAATTAATATCTAAGTTGCATCATTTTTTTCTGGCATTCTTCCCATCAATTCCTTTATGCATAATTTAATTCACATTATTTTCATATGTATATATACACTGTACCTATTTCTGATTACATATGGCATTAGTAATTAACCTTAATTCAGTTAAATGTAAGATATGTCTGCCATACTTAGTCATTCCCTTATCGTGACCAGTCATGAAATACTTTGACTTCAAACACTCCGCATAGGAGGCGGTTAATCTTTAATATTCTACGTCATCTTTCACCGATCAAGAATAATGCTCAGAGTAAAGACGGACTAAGTTCATCCAAGAGATTTGCTTAAGATTTAATCTTCAAACCAGACTAGTCTAAAATGTTTGCTGAGCTCTTTTCGAACCTAAAGGGGTGGAAGGAGTTTGAAGTATTCCGGAACAGTATTTCTCCCAATGTTCCGGTTTGAAGTATTTCTGTTTCGGATAATAGATGTCTCGCAATATTTCTAATAATAATTCTTAGCAATCTAGAAGAGTAATTCTAACTCTTTGTTTCATGCACTCCTTCGTTATCGAACCAAAAAGTACAATCAATTACCAGATAGATTACTTTCTCTGAAGCATTGTGTAATTGACATATACTCGTCTACGTAATTTATGTGTGTGTGTATGCATATATATATATAAGTATATATACATATATATATGTGTGCGTGCGTGCGTGCGTGTGTTTATAAACATTAATCAAATTGTAATTATAAGAAGTAAATCATTTATTCAAAGGTCCATCTTTTTTTGAGCGTCAAAAGAAGTAAACACGGACAAGTCTTCTCTTCAAATGTTTCCATTTATATAGACAACAACACTTTTTAATACAAATTCGTAAAATAAGCTCGAATTAATAATGCAAATTTTGTTTCTGTGTTAATCTTTGGAAAATTTTGATGGAATTTGCCGTGGAGAAATGAACAGCGTTAGGAGCGAGAAAAAAAATAAATTTTGAAGAAAATGGAAAATCATTGCTAAATAGAAGAAATTATCTAAAGAATCCACTGAGGGGGGAGGACAAGTGAATCATTGATAAATGCACCAAATAGAAACAGATTAAGAATTTTCAGTGAATGGGTAAGATCAAGACGACTTATAGTTAAAGACATGAAAACTGCAATTCGAGAGGTGAAAGCAAATTCAGCTGATAAGGCTGTAAAAAAATCGCAAAATTTCTTACAAACATGAAGAAACATCACGTGATATATTTATCAATGATATAATCTGTCTCCTTTTGTTTACTGTAGTAATCCTGATTCGCCTACAGATTTGATTAATGGAATTAGGTTTAATATTTAGCATATTTAGAAATAATATTAAGTATAATAAGTTACACTGATATAAAATGTAGTGATAATTTGTTTTTATGAGTTATATTATACAGCACTTTAATATTCGCTGTCTAATTAAAAAAAAATTATTACAAAACAATTTCAAAAGGATAGAAATTTTACTGCAGATTCTAAAGAACAAAAAAATTCATCAATATAAAGTAAATGAATCGTTCGTTTAAGGAAGCATATTGATTTTTTATATATATATAAAGAGATAGTTTCGGTAAAAAGCCAATCATTTTTATTACTTCCAGCGGGAACGTTCCATATCGAAAGAATATGATTGTTTATTAACGTCGCTCTGAGAAGCAAAAAGAGATATCTTGGCGACAGACCCCTCAATTTTGAATCTCTATTAAGTGACGAGGAATACATCTAAGTTCGTATTCCCCTCTCCTAACCAAGTTACACTAACGAGAGGACTTGGGATCTTGACCAGTCCCGCTACACGATGGGTTTTTAGTGGCAACAAGAGTCGATGAAAACAACGCCGTTCGCGAGTTTGAGACCATGATCATTAGGTTACCGCAGCAGTGAATCGTAAAATGAGAAGGAGTCCTAAATAGATATCTCCCTTTCCTAGAATCCCCACCACAAGAGGACTTTGGAACCAATTTAAAATGCAGAAGTTTCCCTTATTCTTCATGATTGGTTTTAAATTGAATCAAGATTCAAATTCGCATCACGATTGCAGTATAGCCCATAAGCGAAACTCACCTCTAAAACCATTCGGTTTCACTGCTCCGCAAGACAGAGGGAAAAAATACGAGTAAAATGAAGTTTCATTCTGAAATTTATGTCAATAGCATATAAATCGTATACTCTTTTTTACTACTGCATGTGACTTTATTTCTCAATTTGAGAATTTTTAATAGTAGCCGCAGTTAATTAAACCACAGTTATCTGTATGAAATGGTATTTCTAGCTCTATTTAATAAATAAAAGTACAATTCCCGGTTTACAATAAAAACAAATGAAATATGAAACAACAAAAACAATTTGAATGAGAAAAAAAATTTGAAACAAAAAAAATGATTGCGTATCTTCAAAGGAATGTAAGATATCTTCTTCCAGCTAATCGGAAATAAACATTGCCTTTTGCAACAAGTAATGAATGAAAAAACACATTACAAAATAAAACTTCGCTCGTGAAAAAAAATTCACACTCGTTTCAATAACTCTTTGGATAGGATACCTTTTAAAAAGTACATAATATGAAAATATCAAAAAACGTATTTTTCAAAATAATAAATTTCTATTTCTTATGAAGGAGTTGGGTTTTTTTTCAATTCATTTTTTAATTCTTGATTTCTGAACAATATTTTTTTTTTTCTAATTTATCAATTGTTCATTGTAGAAAAAAAAGAGAAATTCAAAATGACAAGCCTTCTGCTCTTGCTCAGTTTCGAAAGCATTTCGAAGATTATTTGGAAGACACGTGAATGCATTGCGGGTGCTTTTAAAATCGGTCCAGTGCTTTTATTGGGGGATATTTTGGTTTTGTCTGGGCCTCGCGCTTCAAATATTGTAGAAAAATAGAGCGGCTCAAAACAAAACTCAATCTCTAAAGAGCTCCGTTGCCGTGGAAACTGTCTTTCCTTTCCCTCCCGCTAGATTCCCGAGAGAGAATTTTTTTTTTTAAGAAAAAAAACCTTCTTTCGCTTCTGGACTTTTACGAACAACGTGCTCCGATTTTAAAACGGGCCGAGATTCGAAGATGGAACTTGTGGTTTTTGCCAGAAACGCTTAAACATTTTCAATTTTTAAACTTCTAGTTCGAAAAACAGGCTGTGATGTTTTCGAATAAAGTCTGTTGCGTAAATATTGTGTTAAATGCTCGTGAAAGAAAATATTGCGAAATTTACACAAACCGCGATAGATCATATTTCAGTAATTCAACAATTATTAAAATAATTTATTGATTCATATAATGTTATCACATGCATAAATTATTTTTTTTGAAATTTGATTTGAATTTCTTTACACAATTTATTCTTAAGCATGAGCGATTTGGCTTCAAAAATAAGTGAAAGACGGATTTTTTTTTTTAGATAATTTATTGGCAAAAAAATTTTTTCTTCACTTTCTTAACTGAAAAAAATAAATGCACATGTATTGCAATATCTATGTATGTCGTAAAATAAAAGTTGTGTGCTTTAAATTTGTGATTTAAAAGTTAACTATTTATTTATTTATTTTTTGAAAACGTATGTAATTCGAATCTTTGAATAGTTCGATTTTTTTGCCTGACTCCTTCAGCTTCGAATCATTCAACATATAATGAAACAGCTTTCTTTTCTGAAATATGGTTTTCATAGTCAAGGTTTATTTTTTGAGTTAAAAAAATCGACCCTGATATTATTTATAGGCATTTTTAAATATTGTTAAAAAAAGACCATCGTAAAATGCCCCTAATCTTGATTGATTGACTGTTTATCAATGTTGCACTCAGAAGCAACACACAGGTGTTGTCGCTGGTGTAAGACTCCGTAATTTTGAGTCCCAGTCAAGTGACGAGTACGAACCTAAGCGTACCTCTCCAGACACCCCACTCTCTTGCCAACTATACCATGTCAACGTGAGGACTTGGATCCTCGACAGATTTAACGTGCATTGGGTACACGAAAGCTTTTAAGTTTCATTAGAAATCGAATCCACGATTCGGTACCTACAACTCTAGCCATGAGCTCATGACCATGACTACACGTCAATCTTAAGGGTAAATGGATGATCTAACAATGTTTAAAATGTTATGAAAATAATTGCAATAAATAAATCAATATACATTGACAATAGCGATATAATTAATATTATCACTAATCTTCAGATCAGTAGCAGGGACAAATGAAATCTGACATATGTTCACAATTTAAAAATTATTCTTCGGCCATGAAGGCATTTTATAAGCAAGGAAAGCTCTAAGTAATATAGCGGAAAAAATTGTGATATCAGTTATTATTTCACTAAATGAACGAAAAATGTGAGAGAAGAAATTGCTTTGAGCAATGGCACGTTTCGGATATCTGAAGGTAACTAAGTCACCTGAGACTTTTTATTAATTAAATTATATTAATATTGTTCCTATTTTTTTTAATTTTTTTTTTAAAAATAAACACTTTTCTCGCAGATTCTTTTAATAAATAAAGATATTCTTCGAATGAAGACGATCAGCAACGGAAAAACAAATTACAATTGCCTTTCTGAGTGTATGCAAGACGTGGCAGTTAAATAACTGGAGAGTGCACGCCCTAACCGTGAGGTTTGGTGAGGAGGAGAGGGAATGGGATGTAGTTTACCATGACGCTTCCGGTGCAGGTTGCATGTTATTACGTCCCTCTATCTAGTTCTGTTTACTTTTCATCCTTGTTTGAGTAAGACGTTATTGTGTCGTAGTGCCGCAATCTTGATAAGATTAAAAATCGAAAAGAATATAAATTTGAAATTCCTCGTGAAATTTAAAAAAAAAAAACTTCAGTTGAATGTTTTAAATGATTAAAGGAGGTATTTGGAGATAACTGCATGTCCCGTAGCCAAGTTTTTGAATGGCACAAACGATTTTCGGAAGGTCGGGAGATTGTTGAAGATGATGAACGTTCTGTTCGACCTGTGACATCAAGAAATGATGAAAATATTAATAAAGTAATTAAATCGTACATAAAGAGCGATGTTTGAGTGTTCGGATGATGTCAGATATTACGAATATAGACAAAGAGACAATAAAAAAAAATTTGACCGAGGATTTGCGTAAAACGAAAGTTTGCGCAAAACTGGTATCAAAAAGTCAAGCACAAAGACAACGCCCTAGCATGCAATGCGCTCTCTGTGAAACAGTGCTAGGCTTACAATCGCATTAATGTGCTCGAGCTTCCACCGTACTCGCCAAACCTCGCACCATGCGACTTGTACCTGTTTATAAAAGTGAAAAGTGCATTAAAGGGAACACATTTTCAGTCTGTAGAAGAGATGAAGCAGGTGTCACCTAATAATTTGCAGTACTGCAGTGAACAGTGGAAAACTCGTATGCAGCGATGTATTGATAGGGAAGGGGAATACGTTGAAGGGGACTGAAAGATATTTATATAATGCTTTCAATAAAGATATTTTTAAGACTAGTCCGATTATTTAATGGTCACACCTCGTATATCGCAAGATAATGAGATTTTTTCCATCTTATTATATTACTTAATCATTGAAATATCCTGACGTACATAGCCCTTCATTATATATTTTCTATCCTAAAATTATTATTACTCCTCATTTGAAGTGAAGAAGTTTACGTTAAAAAAAGATAAAAAAAATATGATTTTTTTTATTTTGAAAGAGCCATGATCAAGATTTGAGTAAAGGTTAGCAATATATACGATCCATCGAAAAGAAACTGTATGAGTGAGTGAATGAGTGATGGTAGAGTTTAAGGATTCAAGAGCCAGATGTGGCTATGGTATGCCAAACAAAGAATAACTGTGATGTTTGAAAAAATGGAAGAAAATAAAAATTGGTTGACAAGAATAAGGGTCGAAAATAGAAAAGACTCACTAGAGAATCTCAGGGGCGTGTTTACCACAGACAGTAAACCCCATAGGAATGAAAAAGATCACTAAGGTACCTCGGGGTCAACAAAGATAGGATCTTATTTATTATCTTAACTCTATATCAAACACGTTACAATTTCCCAGATGACTTGTCGAAATTATTTCTTTCTTTTCCAAGCAGTTTATTATGTCAAAGGTTAACCTGAATCCATGCTACGAAGATCGTTCACAAAATATATTTGTTTGCCATTTAACAGCGCCAAAACAAATTTGATGCTGATTCATTGGTTAGCAAATTACTGCCGAAACAAAATTTAATCGCTACCGCATTGAGTTATCAACCATCGATGAGACTTTAATTTATTATTATGCACAAAAAATATCTAGAAGCAATGAAAACAATGATTTGCTTCAGAGATAAAGCTTTTGTTGTTCTATATCCCACAAAACCAAACAATCAATCAATCAATTGGTTACTTCTGGTGTATCTGCTCCGAAGAAAATGAAGACTGCCCGAAAAGATGTGGAGATGATTCTTTTAGAAGCGAGGGGCGTCATATTCGTAAGCTTCTTAGATTCTAAATTAGGGTACTTTCTGAACTGCCTCGTATGTTTCTTTTTTTTTCCTGAAATTTCTATCGTTTTTCCGTAGACGTAATTCCCAAATACTTATGGGCGCCTTAAAAATTTCCTGTTGTAACTCACTTATTAATTTGAATGGTATACAAATGAGCCTACATTGCTTCTTCTCCCGTTATATTTGCAGATCAATCTGATCATCTGCTCTTTCAGCACAACGCGAATATATTCTTTTTAATTTCACTCAACGTATCTTCTATCTGTTTTCTTCTATTCATATAATACATTACCTGAATATATGACTGGATATCAATATTTTCTAGCACGTTTGAACCGGGTCAGAAAAATGTATGTAATCACAAAAATAAAAAGTAAAAAAGTTCAACTCGTCCTATCTTAAATTTTTATAACTAAGAAGAAATGAAGCTTGATTCATTAATGCTGAAAGGTTGAATAATTTATTAACGCATGTCATTTGTAATTTGTATGACACCAACCATTTAACAAATTAAACTTTTCTTGCATGATTCACGAGTTACGCTGTTATTTCAGTCCTCAAACGTACAAATAAAAATTAATTCGTTTTCGTTAATGTTGAACATTTTGTATTTAATTGTTAAACAGGTATTCTGTAAGCATACACTAGAGTTGCTTTCTTAAAATTGTTGTAATTAATTTTAGCGGGGTTTTTTTGACTCATTTCTTTGTCTTTTTTTTTTCTGTAGACGCGGAAGCCTGGTGGTCCTGATCGCGAACTCGTGGCCAGCGAGTATTGATGCACGTAAAATCTGTTGAGGTCCATAGTCCTCCCATTGATGTGGTACGGATGCTTGAAGAGAGAATTGCCAACCCAGATGTTGTCCATGTCACTTGACCACGGTTCAAAATTACGAGCTCGTCATCAATAGTCCTCTTGTGCTTCTCAGTACTAATAAACAATTAGTTAATTTTATGCCTTCTTATTTCATTTCCTCGGTCGAAACTCAATCGTATGTTTTTCTTCCATTTTTCAAGACAGAGAAAAAAATTAGAATAAAAAAAAACACGAGACATAAATCTAAATTTGTCGTTAATTGTGTTAGAAAAGGCTGACACTAAAAATTATTGCATTGGAATAATACGTCTGTTCAAATTCTGTAAGGAATGTGGCCACGATAGCCTATTGGTCATGGTCATGGACTTACGACTACCGGTTTTCGTCGGTTCATGGGCTCTAGCCTGATACTGTGAAGCCGGGGCTGATGCAAATTAAATCTATCGAGGCTCAAAGTCCTCCCAACAGCATGGTGTGGAAGTTTCAAAAAGGGAGGCGCCAATTCAGGTGTCGTCCTCGTCACTTGACCGAGGTTCAAAATTACAATGTCCGTCACCAATAACTTTCGTGTTACTTCTCAGTGGGATGTTAATAAAGCCAATCAACCAATTCTTTAGGAATATTGAAACAAAACAAACATTTCTTTTTTTTAATTCAGTTTTTAAAATAAAATATCTGAAATGAATCTTAATCGTAAATAGTGTTCGTAAATAATATCATGTATGTACTGGAGAAACTTAATGAGCCTGATAAATGGTACCCATGATACATTTTTATTTTGTTATCAATTTAAACACATAATTATTTAAAGAGTATTAGTATATCGTAAGTCAATTTGGAGAATTTTAGGTTATTATGATAGCATAATGATATCAAGTTGTTCAAGTTGTTTGATTATTCAGTTTGAAAACACTATCCTTGAAAAAAAAAATTGGAAAATAAATTTTATTAAATGGACATAAAATATACAAGTTTTGTTCTTGTTCGCACGAAGCATTAAGAAAAAACTAATACCAAAATTGTGTGAGTAAATTACGGGGAATAAAATTATAAAAGAGTAATAGTATAAATTTGGAAATACTTTTATGAATATACAATATGGACATGGACAACATAAAAACATTGCATTTGCATTCATTGCGCTTGAATTAAAATAAATACACCATTAGAGTTCTGAATAAAGGAATAAAGTAAATAACTAGACTCTTCAAAATAAAAAAAGAAATCCAACGTGAAAAAAGAGAATCATTCACTATATCGCCAAATTGTAAAATGTTATTTTGAGAATTAATACAGTAGAAAACATACACAACATAAATGGCATTTTAAAGAAATTATTTTGTTCACTGAATAATGTCAATAAAATAAAGACAATTACTTCCTAATTCAGTTGAAATCTATATGTTATTTCGTCTTTTATTTGGCACGAATTTGATTGATTCATTGTTTATTAATGTCGCACTTAGAAGCAACATGAGGGCTATTGGTGATGGACCTCGCCATTTTGAACATAGGTCAAGTGATGGGGACGACACCTAAGCTGACACCTCCCTCTCCTAACTTCCACACCCCACTAAGGAGAGCACTTGGGACCTCAACCAGAATAAACATGCTTCAGTCTCGCTATACGATGGGTCTTTTATGGTATCAGGACTCAAACCAAGGACTCGACGAAAACAACGCCGACCGCGAGTCCACCACCATGATCACTAGGCTATTGTAGCCTATTTGGTACGAAAACTAGCCTCGTCCTTTTTGATAAAAATACTTTTTTTGGAACCTTTCTTATACAAGTTTAAAAAAAGTAAAAGTAAAATTTATATGTTTCTCAACAGTGAGAGAAATTAAGAAATTGACAACAGGGATTTGAACCGGAAACTACTTTAAATTATAAGAAAGGTTTTTTTTTTTTTTGTTATAATTTAAGATACAATATATTTATAAACAAAATACTTAAATAAAAACATTACAAAGTAAATATTTTTACTGAATTTTTAAAATATACTTTTGCAAGTCTTAATATACAGTCGTAAAAACTAAGTTGTACGGCTAAAATTGACGGGCATGAAATAAATCTCCAAACGTTAAGTGTACTGTCATAAAAATTAAGTCGTACAGCTAAATTATACATTCGTAAAAGTTAAATCATCAAATTTTAAACTAACTGTCATAAAAACAAAGTTGTACACTTAATACATGTAGTAGTAAAAAAACTAAGTCATACAGTTAGAGAGTACAGTCTTAAAAATGGAGCTATATATTAACAGCTATTGAAACACTCATCTCAGCTGCATGAGACTGGTGTCAATGTTAAAAGTTCAATAGGAATTAAATTGTGGTGCTAAGGAATTAAGCTAATTAATTTAATTAACATAGTCAATAAACTTTGAAACATATTTTTATTACGGTATCCGAATAGGTAGAGATCGGTCTAAATAGCTTACGAGTTTATTTACATTCCATCGTTAGTTCCTAAGATATTCCAGAAAAACTGTTAGGGGATCATATACTAGATTACATAGCACAATCGCCTTATAAAATTTTCATCGCGTAGTCATTGAACGGATAATTACAGTTTATAAACTGGTACATGGCTTTCTAGTATAAGAATCAGCACAAATATTAATAAAATAATACATTCTAGAAAAACTAGTATTAAAATTTAACATTCCGCTGTTCTCGATTGTAAGTCTGACCATGAATATTTCCTGAACAATTGATGGGTTCTCTTAGGTATGATTAATGTATAAAAATATGAAAAAATCCCTATATATGAAAATTTTGGTATGTTTCAATTAACATTTGTTTCATAACTTTATGTAATTAATAATTCATTTTTTTCACTATAATATTCACTTTTTTTGTTTTTAGAATTAGATAAACATTATTTAGAATTTGGTGCCAAAGGTTACGATGATTAAGTTAATTAATTAAAATATTAACGCTGCAATTTAGTTCCTTTTTTGCCCTCAACAGTGATAGCAACTACGATGAGAATTGCGGAGGTTTTTAACAGTGCCCCACTTTCTTTGACGAGTAACTTCAGTTCATTTTTTTTATGATGGATCCATAAAATTATCAATTACAGTTTGTTAGGCATCCCTAAGTTTTACATAATATTGAATACTTTCTACACTTATGAAAAAGGTTTTCTGTGTAAATCATAGTATAAGCAACAATTTTAGCAGCTTGATAAAAAAAAAAATGTCATTCTCAAAAGTAAAAAAAAAAAAAAAATCTTACTTTTTTCTGGATAATGAGAGCTAGAGGAAAGGTTAGGAATTTATAATTTATAGGTAGCATTTAAATCAATTAACTATCCATTGAATTTTTCTAAAAATTGAAATTCTGGTGAAATTTAGTTGATTAATGATTTTCTATGATCTTGAAATGAAAAAATATTCAATAATTTTATCACAATTAATTTTTTACCAGAGGGAATTTTCTTACGAATATTTATAATTGTCTTTTAAAGACAATTTTAAAAATAGAAAACCTTTAACTAAATTTTTACTAAAATAGAAAACTTTTCACGAAAGCAACTAATACATCTGTTGGCTGCAAAATTTTCCTTCGCGTCATCAAAACACACACAATCGTGTGCTACAAAATATATAATATATATAATAAATGTATATCCCCTTTCTTTCAACGTTTGAAGAACATTAACTCGCCAGATCACCTTTAAGCATTAAATTATATCACCATCAAGTCTTAAGTTATATTAAGAGATTAAAACATTCTTTCAAGTAATATACTTTTATTTCAGACTACCATAGCAACTCTTTTATTAAACCTACCATTTGCCCAATCAAAAAAAAACCAATCATGTTTAAAAAAATGGAACAAAATATAACTTTCTGCATAAATATGGAATTCGTTAGTAATGAATTATAATTTCTTGATCACTTAAATTTTAAAATGCAGCTGTACCCATGACAGAGAGAAAGCCCCTCGGAAAGTTAAGACATTCGCAGTTATCTTGTATCTTAAGGAATATAAGATGAAGGGAGAAGGGATTTTTAAATTGTGATAAAATCGATTCAAATAATCTGTGATTTAATATAATTGCATTGAAACTATGTTCGTTAATTATATTTTCCACCTTTTTGTGAGTCTTGACGACAGGAATAAACTATAATAAATTAGGATTCTTCTCACAAGACAAGTAATGGTAATTGTGTCAGGCGGGGAAGTTAACGCAATATCTGTTCATGCCGAAATGAAATCATACTCACACACGTCTAGCAAGCATCAAAGTAGATTTTGAATGTAGCCACCTTAAATAGCATCTATGTTAATGATTGATGTTTAAATTATTTTGTACATCGAAAAGCGTTAATTTATTGTTGTTCTTTTTATTGAATAGGGTATTTAATATATTTCTTCAGAAAAAAATCATACAATTAAAAAAAAACGATTGGTCCTGAAAAGTTTGCGCTTGATCAGAAGCTTATCTATTATAATAATACGTATTGACTATGTATAAAAAAAATACAGATTACCCGTTCCTAGAAAAACGTATTTGTCAAACATAACAATTTAGAACTAAAATCGTCTTCGAGGAGACTTAAGTTTACAAAAAAGTTTTGGATCCCACTATATGAATCTAAAATTTACCATCATGTTTTAGTTCAAAGGATCTTGGAGGGGGGGGGATTTCTGTTCCTTTTTTTTCCCCTCCAGCGACTTTTAAGCACATTAATCTTAATTTGCTATATAATGCTTTTTAATCAATTGTTATGTTATAAATACTTCTTTTTTAGCAAGTTTTCTTATATATTTAATAAGTAGATCATAAAAAAAATATTTTTTTCACACAAATTATTTATCACCAATATCTTTCTTAGGGACTATATACTTAAAAATTCTTCGGTCACACATAAAATAAATATAAGATAGCCTACCTTGTGGAAGAAACTTTCTAATAATAATAATAATAATAAATCCACGAGTACAAAAGGATATGGGTTGTTCACCATCTTGAGGCACCAGTCCCTGGGATGGGACGTCTGGGACAAACAGAAGAGGGTCACGGGACGGAAACCGGGGTAGGGAAGACTGTCATCCACGACTGACCCGACACTGTCCCGGGTCGGCGTGTAGCCCCTCGTGCTCCTAGAACTGCTACAACTGAGAGACCGATGGTCACATCCACTCTCTTGGCAGCTGCAGCTGCTGCCGCTGGAGGAGGTGGTCCCGCAGCTGCAAACAGAACCCCGCCGATGCAGGGCGCCCCCCACCACGATGGAGCCCTCCAGATCCAGGGGCTGTCGGTCCTCCCGGTCGCTATCGTCCTCATCGTCGGCGTCCGCATCCATGTCCTCGCTGGGGCGTCGATCCAGGTCGGTCACACACACGTCCGACATGTCGGACTGAGAATGTTGTCACCTGGTCACGTCTGACATTGCCTAGGGTCAGACCTGAGACACACACAATTCAGGCGACAAGTCCCTTGTGACGGTCACATTGCATCTGAAGGGGCGGTCGCAGACATTACTCTATTCAATCGACATTACAGGACACAGGGAGTAATTATTAGTTCGTTTTATATTTACCCCCAGCTGTTAATTTATAACAGTTTTGATTAGATTTGAATCTTATTGACAGCTTAGTTCCATGATCATATTGAGGTCAATAAGAAGAGGCTTTCATCGATGAGAGATCAAGTGATGTGACCGAGCAATAAAGATTCAATGACATTTACTTCTTTCCATCGATGTTTCCACAAGGCGAGCAAAATCGATCTAGGTATGTATCTTTGCCAAGTCTCTTATAATACTTTTAAATATTTTTTTTTAAAAAAAAGAAGTTTGAAAAAAGTTAGTACCGGCGTTTTTAATGTAAACAGATTGAACCCAACGATATTTCACTTTCACATCAAAACAGAATGCAAACACCGGTTTCTCCTATGGAAACTCCATATAATATTTTCTTTTTAACAAGCAAATGATGTATCCTTTGAAGTATTCGTCACCATTCCTTAGGAAACAAATCTTCCCTTTGAGCATCGGAATCCAAAGAGCAAAAGAACGCCTCACCATCCGACAGAGAGAGGGAAGGTCAGAGAGAGAAAGAGAGCGCACCCTTCGCAGCGCCTTCGCAGACTGAATCGCGTTATCGGGAGGGGCTGCCGAGGGTGGCAGCGGGGGCGGACCACGTGCGCCAATGGGAGTGCGGGCGCCCCGTACGTGTGTGCTCCAGACGGATCCAGCCATGAACTTGGACGGATTCTCGCAGTCAGAGCTCACAAGTTTACTTTTATGAGTGGTTTTGTTTATGTAATGTTTCGGTCAGGTGCGACCGTGAATCTCCGTTACGTAGAAGAATTATCTCATTTGAAGATATTTCGGCTCATTTCTAATCCTTCGAAGTGTAATTTTATTCAAACTTTTTTCTTCTTCGAAAATTCTTCTCCTTTTTTTTAGAATTGAGGCATTATTTGATTAGGAGAGGATTATTAGAATAATTATATCATCTACCATTTGAATGAATGTATATATATATAAGAATGCAAATAATATTAATGTTAGTTAGATCTAAGTTCAAATTAAGCAAAATAATATTAAAAAAATTATGCATAATAGCCTCTTTAAACAAATTTAAAAATTTTGGGTAAAACAAAAAAACCTAAAAATACTTTAGAATTAATTCAAAATTAGTAAATCATCAATATAACTAAAAAACATTAAAATAAAAAGGAATATTATTCTGAATCAAAAACAAAAAATATATTACATTGTAAAAAAAAAGCGCCATAAGTTTACCAAAATGTAAGTTATACATAATAACATTAATTCAAACCTATATCATCCCTTAAGTAAAAATTACAACCTAATTCAATACAAAGCTACCCAAAACATAGCAAATCTCAGGAGAAAAGAATTAATGAAAAACAAAAATGGAGGTAAGGTAATTTAAATAGGTTAAAATTAGTGGGTTTATTTATTATTAATAGGTTAAAATTAATATATATATATATATATATATATATATATATATAGAGAGAGAGAGAGAGAGAGAGAGAGAGAGAGACATATATACATACATATATATACATTTATACAAACATATACATACATTTGCACACACACACACATATATGTATATAAAGCCGACATTTTATTTTCTCTCTCTTTTATATACTTTAAAAAATTTTTATCTATCTTACAGATACTTTTAAGTTTTGTGTAAAAATCTAAAAATTGAATTTTTTATTTATTTTGTAAACAATGAAGTTAAGATGCGGTTGTTTTATAAGTACTCTAAATCAGAGAAATAACTATTTTCGGAACATTTCTTATGTTTTGTAATGGTATAAAATTTTCAAAACCAAAGTACGATTTTTCTTTTCCTACGCAATCTGTTTATTAATTGGGATATCAAACTTATATGTTATGTATTGTAGAGTTTATTTCTGTCAGAATCGAACTGGAAATTTATATACAAGTCATCAATAATTCTGGTGATCATCATTCCTGCAACATTTGGGTTTCAAAATACGTTTGCTTTATTCGTTCCCCTAGATGAATTACTCTGTATTACCCGGACTTATCTGAAAAAAGTAATACCATAAAGATAAAAGAGGTAATAAAATTTAAGAATTACAAAAATCAAAAATGGAATTTTTTTTAATATTTTGAAAGCAAATAAAATTTATTCATCAAGTTAAAAATAATTCATATCAATTAAAAATTTTAATTCACTATCTTGTCAAAACACAAGTTTGTTTTTCCATCTGTTCTGTAGATGTGTAGATTTTTAGAACTACCAACACTCGAAAAAAAGACTTAAATTTGTCTTTGTAAAAACCAGGGCTCAAGTACACTCACATTGATAAATAACTCTGCAAACGATTATCCATGCGCTTTGTTGATTTGGTGTAGAACAAAAACTAATGTGGCACAGTTATTATTAACTGGAGTCCGTTGATATTAAAAGTCAAATTATATATATATATATATATATATATATATATATATATATATATATTTCGACAAGCTTTTATATAAAGATGGACTAAAAGGTGTAAAAAAAATTTTAAAGTAAAATAATATATAATTTATTAACTAAGATGCAAAGGTAATTACCAATAAATTTAGTACCATTCCTACTCATACATGGGATCATTATAAATATTAAAGCTACACAAACTCTAATGAATTATATATTAATTAATGTTTAAAAAAATTATTTTTATACCTTTCAACTCATCTTTAAATAAAAGTTTGATTGAATTTCTTTTTAATGATATATTTATTTATTTTCAGACAAGAGATTTAAGACCAAACAATAATTAATTGCGCTAAACATGTGTGTAAAATTTCAACTGAATTGGACATTGTTAGTACAAAACCCGTCCTCCCCCCCCCCTCCCTCATCGCCCAATTCTGTCACTGCTTGAGCATTCTATAGTATTGTATTGACATCGATTGGATTGATTTTATTAGCATCGTACAAGAAGCTACACGAGGAGTTTTAGTGATGGACCTCATATACAAGTCCCCCCGTTGATTGGTACACCACATTAACGGGAGGACTTTGAGCTTCTATAGATTTAACGTGCACCAGCCCCGGCTACAAGGAGGGTTTTTAGTTGTATCAAGGCTCGAATCCCCGATTCAGCGAAATCCTCCGGCCGTCTGTCCACAACCCTGTATTGACATTGAAGTTAAACGTATATACAAAATTTCAGCTCCATAGGAAGATAGGAAATAGGTTGAAATTCTAGTACAAATTTTGAACTGAAAAATCCTTTTTTACAAATGTACATATGAACATTGGAAGTTAATTAAAAGCTTATAAGGACTCATTAAAAATCGCATATTTTACGCTGAAAAAGTTTTGGCAAAAATTATTGAGTCTGGAAAATATGGTGAAACAGTGAAGAGGGAGGGAGGTGCCTCGAAAACTAATCCCCCACCAAAAAAACTGATCACTAAGAACACATTGTTTTAAATTTATTTTTTATTTACTTATTTAAATGGTGGAAATGTGTATACGACTAATTCCACACATCAGTGAAGCATCCTAAAAAATTTGAAGGGACACATAGGTGTGGAATTGTAGAAGATAGACAAACAATCAAACTTTCAAATTTATGTAAAGAATACTCTTGCACTACTTAATGGACTTTGTACATGCTTTCACTTTTGTTGTTTTCAAATTATCATAAGCTCTAGTAGCTTAGAAAGGGTCATTAAGGATTGTAACCACTGCCTCATTTTGCAGCATACATTCAAATCAATATGATGTCTAAATTTGATGAGGGGTTATTAATAACTTCACGTGATATATATTACTTTTACGAATTCGAAATGACTGACTGTTGAATGAATGAAAGAACAGACGCTGTAGCAAAGTGGTCATAGGCGGCATTGTTTCCGTCGATTCGTGATGCACTAAAGACCAGTCATACAGTGTGGCTGATACACATTAAATCTCTCGAGGCTTCAAGTGATCCCGTTGTGATGATGTGAAAATCAGCAGAATAGGTGCCATCTCAGGCAACAGTGACTAGAGCGAAGTTAAAAATGTCGAGAATTATTTCCAATAGCCCTCGTGTTGCTTCTATAAGCGTCTTATTAATAAACAACCAATTAAGTTATAAACTGCAAATGACTGGTAGATTGATTGACTGTTTATTAATAAGACGCTTATAGAAGCAACACGAGGGCTATTGGCAACAATTCTCGACATTTTGAACATCGGTCAAGTGACGAATACTGTATCTGACCCTCTCCGAACTTTCACACAACGCCATTGAGACTTTGCCAATTTAATGTTCATCACCCCCTTCTACATGATTGGTTTTTAGTGACATCAGCGATCGAACCCACGACTTAACGAAAACAACGCCGGCCGCGATTATGATTACCAGACAAACGCGCTACATCAAGTTTAAATAATTGCAATCGTGAATTACAAAACTAAAATAGCAAATTTTCTTGTTTTAAAATCTGTTTCGATTGATTTTTTTTCCCGAAATGCGTATTTATTACTAATTCTAAATAATCCACCTTTCGAAGAATTATAAGATACTTATTCCAATTCCTCAAAATATTTGAGATAAACTTTATTTCAAAAACAAAAATTGTTCTTAGATAAACAATTAGAAAACTCTCACTCTCTCAATATTGAATGGGCACACAGATTCCCAAGAACGTGTTCCATTTTATAACCCTTATCGCTTAATCGCTTATTTTTTCATTGAAGGCTTGTGTCTCTCGCATTCCCGCTTTTGTTGTTACTTCATTCTATTAATTCCCTTTTCCCGGAAACTTACTCTCTGCGATTTCCACTTTCGGTTGTGGTGCCAAATTTGTCCGACCTCCTGAATTACAGTGTAATCGTTTTCCAACCTCTTGAATGAAATTTTTGTGGTTTTACTGCCTCACTCTGTGGTGGAAGGAACGTGTTGCTCTGAATGAGTTCTGCGGGAGGGGGGTCTAAAAATACCCCGCGGAGAGACCTCAGGAGTGTTTTGTGGATGAGCGACGCATGTTGTCATCGCTCTTCCACGAGGCGAGTATTACACGCACATCCGTTCCTCACATTAGAGTGCAAAAACCAAAAAGTTTATTTCAACGCTCGCAGAAAGTTCCATCTTTCTCCAGCAAAATACTCATTGCTGTTTGCGTCTCTAAAATTCAGAATCCGAAGGAGGTACCATTTTCTTTCACACTTTGAATTTTAATGTTATTTTAACGCCGAATGTTTTTATTAGGACACTTACACTTCCTGTTTTTGCGAATTCATGAGTTTTTAACTACAACGTGCAGTAATATATTTGACTAAAGTAATAAGTAAACAAAATTTCCTTTGATTGATTGACTGTTTATTAACGTTGCACATAGAAGTAATATGATGGGCTATTGGGGACGAATCCTGTCGATATTTCTTAGAAAAGTACCCAAAATCGTGAGCCAGCAACCTATTAGTTGTTTCAATCAAATTTTTCTTCTTTCAATTTTAGGGAATTTTACTTCACGTACGTAATTCACAAAACACACACAAGGGTGTGATTTCGATAACTACGTCTTCCGTAAAAAAATTGTTACTTTCCTGTATTACGTAATCCATCAACATTTCTATTGGCCAACACTTATTTCTATGGAAGCCTTTGTGAGACTCATATAATGTTATTATTTTTATGTAATGATAATATGCTTCAGTATTTTTTTTAATACAACCAATTTCTCTCTGTCCTTCCTAGACTCTAGGAGAGGAACTTAACGTAATGTGCATTACATGCAAGACAATGCAATCGTAAATATAAAAGTAAATAAATAAAAAAACCTTTGGTAAAATTTGAGTGGAAGGAGTATATATATATATATATATATATATATATATATATATATATATATATATATATATATATACCATTATAATCATTTGACGCTTTGAGGTCATCATGGGATTTTTTGGCATATAAATCATATGACACCCTAGGGGCGTCATACAGCACTGCTCTGTATAAACGCTTGTTATTCTCTAGCTCTTATATAATATTTGTATACAATGTAAGTGAATAAAATAAATAGGTGACATGTTAAAAAAGAAAAAGTTTTCTTGAGGGTATTAAATATGACTTTTTGGGGCTAATAAAGAAATTATTATATTTATCGTAATTTTTATCTAATTTATTTTACATTTTATTACGATTCCTTACACTTGTCATATAATATTGTTAAATTTAATTTAAGATACTGAAAATTATGGAAAATTTTATTTGAGTATAATTCTTCATTTGCATATTCTTATATCTTATTTTACTATAGGAAAAAAAATATTTTCCACTTTGCGTTTGCATGATCATTGTGTATGGAATTATATTTTTCTCAATTAATTTCAAGGATTATATTCCATTATAAACTGTTTCATTCGCTACAGTAGCTACATTTTTTACTGTAGCTACATATTACAATTCAACAGGATTCAACGCCGCTTTAAATCAAGTTTTATTGGCATACTATTTAAGGGGAATTAGTACCTTTGCACCTTCAAAAGTTCGATTTTTCAAATTTGATTTTAAAAAATAGAACTGAATGTTAGGAGCATTTTAAAACAAACCGCGTCAAAATCCGACAATTATTACGTCCTGTGCAACAAAAAATGTAAATGTCTAAAGTGGCTTGTTCTATGTAATGCAATGTAAACAAACCTCTTTTTCTCAGTTTGCTATTTTCACACTTTCCCACAGGATTAAAAAAAATCTTTTGTATGCAGAGCTTTAAAATTTTACATGAGTGTTGTACTTGTAGATCTTTATTCTGTGAACCTCAATTTTGTTAATAGGATGATTAGATTGTATTTTATAACATGAAACATGAAAAAAAAGTTACTAAATACAAACTTGATAACTTTTTTAATTTTTCAATTTTTTTTAATGTAAGGTAAATTTAAAATTTGAGGTTTACAGAATAAGGTCATTATTTAGCTTTAATTTGGTAATAAGAATTATGGTTCTACTGTACATCTTTCAAAAGTTATCGTGTGGGTAACGTAAGGTAAGCTAATTTATTTTTCAAATTTTTGTACGCATATTTCATGTTGTATAAGAAAATATATTAATTTAATAGCCAAACTTGACCCAATATTTTAAACTATGTACTTGTACTTTATTACACAAACTGGCAAAGTTTCATACTGAAATGAGCAAAAGTTGTTTTATGAAGAATTGAAAAAAGTTTGTCAAAATGTTCTACTTTTGATTTCGTAAGGTACCTTAAGGTAAGGTAAGTCCCCTTAAGCTTCGATTATTTTGCTCACAGATTTTTGGATGGAATTGGGATTCGAATTCGACTCCCACTATTGAGTTCGCCTCCTTTAGGTACATGGACCTCCTTGAAGTGTGGATAAAGAAAGGTTTGTTTTAAGCTGTAAAATAGAGGGGAAGGGGAGTTTAGTGGATTCAAATTTTGCTATGAATAGGTTTCTTGGTACACGGAGAAGATTTAAAAAGAACCTGATTTGGAAGACATGCGGAATACAGGTTTCTAAGGTGAATTGGTCTTACCATTGTGAGCTGCCAGCTGTTTAATGATGCTGAAACTAGTATGATGTTGATTCATTGATGACCCCAGAATTAGAGCAATGACGAGTTGTCGTCGCTATTTTGCGTCAAGTGGTCACCATCAATGAGTCTGGATTCATTATTATACGCAAAAGACGAAACAACATTCAAAATAATAGGTTGCCTTGGATGAATCTGCTCCAAAGAAGGAGAAGACAACCGAAAAAGTTACGGCAATGATTTTTTTTGGGATACCAAGGAATTTTGATTGATTGATTGTTTTATTAATGTCGCACTAAGAAGCAACACGAAACACGTTGGCGATAGCTTTTTAGCCTCGGTCAAGTTAGGAGGATGATATTTGGGATTTTCCACCCTTCTACAAACTTCCACAATACATCAGCGTGAGGATCTGTGACATCGATAGGGGTACAAAGAGCATCATACAGATAAATTTCTCATGTGTAGGAAAAGCGATCAACATATAATATTACAATGCATTACCCATTCCCAAAACTCACACTTTTTGAGCCACCCTTTTTGAGACCCGTATATCATATTAATATAGTATAAAACCTCGATATTCAATAAAAATGAGTTTTAAAGTCCTTTCACAGTGTGGTGTGGAAGTCAGAAGAGTGGTTTTCCGCAGGTCACATGTAGAAGCAGTCATTGTTCACAATTGCAAAATCTATCCCCAACAGTCCTCATGTAGCTCCTAGTGAGACTATTATTCAAAACAAAAACAAATTTTGAAAGAATATAACTCCATAATTTTGTTCTGACCAAGAGACGAGATTACACTTGCCAATTTATTTGCTTAATTAACGCTTTCTGACATCTATTTCTGCTGTACGCAGTTGATACACTTCACAATTTTCGTCAGTAAACGAGGCAGAACACCTGAATTTGACCTCACTTCCAGACTATGCCAAACGTTTGTGTCCCGACAGCCTCTCAATACGACGAGTCTTGAATAATTAATAGATGACGGCCTTATTTAAGTCACGCTTGGAATCAACATTAGAGCTATTGGCAACGGACCTCGCAATTTTAAACATCGGTCAATTGATGAGAATGAGATGATACCTGAGCTATCCCCTCTTTCTTAAAATTTCCACACCACGCCATGGTCGGACTTGAAGTCTCAACAATTAGCATGCATCAGTTCTGCTTAGTGTCCTCAAACCCATGACTTGTCGGAAACAACACCGGCAGAGAATTCATCATCATAACCACTAAGATATCGTAGCCAAGACTCTTCAGTGGAAACAGGCCCCGAGTACGTGCCTCAACAATACCATCACCGGGAAGGACCTCGCGACCATAACCCGTCGCAATCGTAGCCTTACTTTAAAGCTTCCGCTAATGAAATATGTGGGAACAAGCGGAATATCTGCAGAAAAATATTTTGGAAAAATATGAAAAAAAAACCTTAAGTTTGCTTTTTCCACCTTAGAAATTCTAGATGATACTGTAGGAAGTAGTTATTCCTTCATAAAGTATTAGAAACTTTACTCGCTATGTCTGTAGAAGAAATTTAAAACAATTTTATTCCGCAAAGTAAAACTAATAATTTCTCCAAAAAAATGTTCCTCACCTGCAAAAAATTGTACTAGAATTGTTAAACGCTAGAGTTTTAATGAAAGGCTGTCATGGGAGCTCAAAAAATCTGAATTCTTATAAATATGCTTATTTCTTAATATTTTAAAATTTTTATTAAGAATTTAAAATCCCTTTGCGAAGTTGAATTATGCCTAATGATATATTCTTACGCTATAAATAAACTATCATCTGCAGCAAGTTTTTCTGTGCATAAATAAACGTAAAAGGGAGTAAACAGACAAAACATTTATAATATATGACAAAGAAAAATTCCGTACTCAGTACTACAAACAAAAATATTTCATCTGGTAGAAAAGGTACGAAAATCGAAATAAAAGAAAAACACTTTCAAACAAAAAAAAATCCCAAGTCATTAAGTTCGGGAGAAAGAAAATTGATTATTTCCCGCTGATGGTATTTCCTTTCTTTTTTTTTTTTTTTTTTTTTGTCTTAACATTTGTGATGTTATTTAGCTAAATGTTGTTTGTGAAGAAAGTGTATTTTTAAATATTGTTTCGTAGCACTTCGATCAAAAAAAGAACCTTATTTAATATTTAAATATTTGTTGCTGAATAAAAAGTTTTATTTGTTGCCTTTTCGTAGCTTCTCATCACGTTTTATTTCCAATCATTTGTTAGCATTGTTAGCTTATTGTTGTGTTTTGCTTTTAAACTGAAAAAAAAATATTATTTTTTTTCTTAACATACTTCTTTATCATGTTGAACCGCTTATCGAAAATAAATTTAAGAGCTGAATCTTAAGAAAATTATTTTGGATAAGCATATAAAGTTAGAAAAAGAGTCTTCGAAACTTTAAATAAATCAACTAAAGAGAAATGAATCAATTATTGTTATCAATCTAAAACTTAAAACTGGAGTTTGTTAAAGAGCACCAAAAATAATGTCTCATTCACACAAGGCGGTAAATGTGGAGAGGAAAAATGTATCTAATTAGGAGCTTTTGTGCGCCTGTGAAAAAACCTTCCGATTGACAACATCTCAGCCACTCATTGTTAGCTTACAACCTTGATGTAAATGAGGCTTAACACTCACAACATATTTCTTGTGAATTCAATTTTTAAATTTTTTTCTTTCCGATAGGGATCCATTACAGTTGAGTTGGTAAAGCAAAGACGAGGTTTCCAATTCCTTCAATAGTTTGAAATTCCAATCTCAATTCCATCAGTTGTGCACTATAATGAGAGCTGCGGGATAGTTAAATAGATCTGAAATACAAAGTTCTCACATTTTTTTGCACTTAAAAACTCGAACAATGTTGTTTTTGTTGTTTATTGACCGTTTTTCTGACTGCCTGAATGTATTCAACATAAGATCCGCTATACATAACTATATAAGCTTCGTAATCATCAACCACGGACAAGTAATGAGGTCGACATCTGAACTGATATCTTAATCTTCTCATCCACTATACACTAAAACAAGTTCTTTCAGCCTGGTCTAATTGAACATGTATCTATCCCTCTAAACCTTAGTGGAAACGAGGCTCGAACGCTAGGCTCGACTGAGGCATCGCCAGCCACCATCCCATTCCAAGACCATATAGAGTATTAAAGTATTAACTCTTATATAATCTTCTTCAATTGGTTGTTTCAATATGAATTGAGATCGCATTAGAATTTGCGCAAGAACTATTAAAGAGAAACTTCCCAATTTTGAACCTCATTTTCAAAAGATGATGATGACATTTGAGTGTCTTCCTCCTTTCTTCAGTTCCACAGCTCTTTATGAGCGGATTTCAAAGCTCATATCAGTTTAATGTGAAGCCATTCCCATTGAAGGTCTTAAATGAGATGCATGAGTCGAACGCGAAGCTAGATTTTGTCGGTGTCAGCCAAGTATCTCGCTGTTATGAACTCTCGTTTACTATAACAGTGTCACTTGATCATGATTCAAAATAAAAATTCGTCACTTGGAACATTATACAGCTGCAACTGATAAAAAAGAAAACTAAATCCGTTATTTGATTTGTACATTTCAGGAGAGAAAAAAATCATCTTTCTAGCATGCCTTCGTTTTCCGATATCTTGAATTTGCAAGTACAAAAGTATTAAAACAATTTTTAAAATTTTTAATGGGATTTGATGATGTATTTAATCTGTTTTTCGATGAACAGTAGATTAAATGCAGACCTTTTTGAAAAAAATATTACTACTAGACCATTTTGTCAGTCCAGTATTTTGAAAGAAAACGAAATCTTTTATGGAAAAGGCGTTTATTTCATCCTTATTGTTATTTCCATATTTGAAACAAAATTAACAGTACGCATAACAAACATATGCATCTTGATATCAAATAAATTTCTGAGATGAAGTAAAAGGAATTAAATTAAATTCTTAAATAAAAAGAAAGATTGATGATGGGAAGAAAATCGCATGCTTACAAAAAAATACGAGTGCAGTACTTGAATTTCGTTCGCATATGTAACGATAGAATCAGAATCTTTTTTTTTCTCCAACTTTCTCTCTATTTTGTGCACAGCATTATTTAAAAATTTAACTAGATCGGTGCATATTCTTTGTTTTATGAAGTACATAAGCTATTCGAATGGGCTATTGATGACAATCACGATGGTAGCACCAGGAAACTAGAGTGCAGCGTCTTCCTATTTCACGTTTGTTTAGAGAGTCGTTTTGTTTTCTTTCAGGAGAAAAGAACTAGCCCACTTGAACTAACTCGATGTTTTCGATGCCAGTGATACTTTAAAGTTGTTCTAAAGTTCTTTATCGTTTGCTTTCAGATGACACTAACATTGCAAAACATTCACAGCACGAGTGGCATTTGTTGTTTGAGAAGAAAATTGCTATCAAGGCTCATATTTATGTTGTTGTCAAGTGCCATTGTTTCCCCAATTTGCTTATACAACACCAAATTTATTGTAGCTTAAGAGACTTTACGGGAATTAAGTTCATCGTACAAGTTGGATTTCGTTAAAGTTTTGATATGTCTCTACTATTTTAATAGTAATTTTCAGAACTGGGGTAGGTTTTTTTTTTTATTGAAGATTATTACAAATTAAAGAGGCTTTATGCAGGTGCCAAAAATTAATCAACAGAGGAGAGAGAGCCTTTGTTGCTTTATATCCCATAAAATCAAACATCAAGCGACAATCTGGAAGTAATTTTTATTAGATTATATTAGAAATACGGTTAAATTTTTTAAGTTATTTTAAATTGTCCTCTCTTTTACTCTAGACTAAAATGTGTATTTAATCAATTGAAATGTAATTTCCTAAGTTTCAAGAAAAAATAATAGTAATTAAAAGATTATTAATTTATACAGTTTTATCTAATTTTTACAAAAAAAAAAATCAAAAATTGGCTTCGGCATAAGGAAAACAATAATTATTAAATAGTACTCCAATATTTAAAACTATTTTTATTATGGAATGGATAATTCCTCATGGTACAACATAAAAATAATCAAGCTGATACAAATGGGTTTGAAACTAAATTTTAAATAAAGCTTGGTAGTATGCAGTTCAGAAAATAGCTAACAGCATCGGAATTTTTTAAGGAATTATAATAATTTTTAAATGAATGAATATGTTAAGTAAAAATAAATGTACATATATATATATAACATATCAATCAATAACCCTGAGACTGTAATTGAAATAACATTTTTGCAAAATTTTTATTCATCAACATAACACCTTTATGTTAATCACCTTTTAGGTAATACAATCGTTCCAACGCTTTTCCATTTTTCTTTTTCCAAGAAATCTTTTTGTTGCGGAGTAAATAACGATAAACAGCTTTCTGAATCATCGACTCGTTGCTGTTTTTGTTCCATCGAAAGCAATCGCGGCACCCACTTGGAAAAAACCTTTTTCATGCTCAATTTTTCATGAAGGATAGTAAATACACTTCCATATGATATCTGTGTCATCTCAGCAATCTCACGGAGCTTCACTTTACGATCTTTCATTATAATTTTTGTCACTTCACTCACATTTTCCGGTGTAACGGCTTCCACAGGTCTACCCGAGCGTTCCGCGTCATTTGTGTCGGTACGACCACGTTTAAACTCGGCAAACCACCGACAAATCGTTGCTTTTGATGGACAAGAGTCCGGGTAACATTTTTCAATCCATTGTTTCGCTTGCACGGTGTTTTTACCCATTAAAAAACAATGTTTTATCAGAACACGAAACTCGGTTTTTTCCATTTTTTAAACAAACTACAAAACGACTTTACTCCAACCTCGATAACTCAGCTGTTTCTGGTCCGATCGACTTAAAAGTTTGACACGTTTCAAGCAAAGGTTCGTACTCTAGAAAGACCTGGTTACTGGTTTACTACGAGCGCCATCTCTGGGTTAGTCTCGGGAGTTATTGATTGATGTGTTATATATATATATATATAACTTTTCAGGTTAATTCCTCTGAAGACATATTTTAAGATACCTTTTTAATCCTCCAAGATCTTAACACTACGATTATATGTGTGTGTATGTATACTATTTTTTTAAAAAGTATCCAAAAATTTAATCTCTATTTATAGCTTAGAAAATTATGTTCCAAAAAATTGGATGAATAGTATAACCGATTAAATATTTGTAATGAAAATCAAATGACTATTCAATCTTTTTTTGGTAAACAATAAAAAAAGTTTTTTTAATAGAATATAGTATTATATGTAAATGAATATTTAGTATTTCTTTTTTCCTAATTATAGATTCCATTTTCTTGATTTCTACCGCCATCATAGAAAATGAAAGAATTACCCAGATATCCGAATGAATAAATTTATTTCTAATATAGCTGATTCCCGTAAGGACGAGGGGTCATTGGTCTCAAGCTCATGACCTGCGTTCTTTCTGCCGAGTTGTGCCTTCCAGTCATGATGCCGCATTTAAAGACGCATCATATAACGGAGCTGATGAACGTTACATCTGTCGAAACTGAAATTCCTCAGGTTGCGAGGGTGGAAAAAATTGGAAAGATCAAGAGTTGCCAACTCAAGAGTCGTCTTCGTCACTTGGGTGAGGTTTAAAATAACGAGTTCCATCGGCATTAATTATCACATGTAACTAAGCATACATTTAACTTGACGTTAAAAAACTAATATTAGATTAATCCTATATAGCCTGAAACATACCACATGGCATGCTTAAGTTTGTTAAAGTTTGCATGAAAATTATTAAACAAACGTATTTGTATTTTTTAAGAATGAAAAAGATACAAAAATTATATGGATATTTTCCCTTTACCACCCAAATTGAAATTTAGAAACAAAAATATGAAATGAAATGTTGTTTTTTCTCCTCTACACACAACAAATTGCTTCAGAAAAGAAACGCGAGCAAATTAATGATTACACCGAACGGCCAAACAATTACGCGCGCGCGGGTTGCTACCAAATAGATAGCTTTTGAATACAAAGCGAAATTCCGATTACCCAAGAAACAGTCGGTTACCCTTAGTTACTCGAATTGTTTGTTTGGCAAATACACCAAACACTTTCGTTTTTCCGGCTTTTATTATTGCATGACGCTCTCCGGAGATTTAATCAATTGGACCCATTTCCCACAAAACTGCTTTTTCCACCGACGGAATTCGGTCATTCGCGGAAACATAGTATTCTCGTAATTCTCCCAATCAGAGGGGGGTTCCGAACAATGTTCCACACTTTTAAAGCGTTAAGTGGCGAAATCTAATATGTTTGGGACATTATTTCTCAATATCAATTGCCACAAGAGGAAATATTTTTGAATGATTGATTTTATTAATGTTGCACTTGGAAGCAACATGAAGGCTATTGGCGACAGACTTCGCAATTTTGAACCTCAGACAAGTGACGAGGACGATCTCTGATTTTCATATCTCTAACCAAACTTCCACACCACACCAATGGAAAGACTTCGGACATTGGCTAGATTGAACGGGTATTAGCCGCTCTTTGGGTCTTTGTGGCATCAAAGATCACGGTGGGTCTTTAGTGGCTTTTGAGTTTTCCCAAGAAATGCTGGGAAACTCAAAAGTTTTCTAAAATCAATTTCATGACACTTTTTCTAACAATTTCTTTTAAAATATTTAAATAGGCAAAATGGTCCATTTCAGAGTCCACAATAGCATATCCGCTTATTTAGAGACCGCCATATACACCAACAAACCATTTAGAATCCTCCACTATACTTTACTGTCGTCGATATACTCGAATATTCTTTGGTTGTAGTTCGCAAGTCACAGTACTCCAAATTTTTTTTGCTCTTTTATTTTTGAGGAGAATGTCTCAAATATTGATATACCTATAAATAATACATTATCCCAAAATTCTATAGGGTGGCTCTGTAACGTTTCGCAAACAACATTCTTTTTTGACGATTAGTTGTACTAATTGACGGCTTTTGGGCGGAGGGGGGGTTACCCTACTATTCCACAGAAATAAAAGTTTTCTAATGGTACTTGTCCTTGTTGATAATGCATCCAAGTTAGATATGTCTTTGGCGAGTTTTACTGCTCTAGAGTCAAGTCATTATTTAACGATAAAAAGAAAATTAGATGGATACCCAAATTTAAAAATCTTTTGGCTGCCCTGAGAGTGAACAAACACATTTGAAAAATTCCAGTCACATCATACCTAGTTTAATACCTAGTAGTGAGACTTTGAACAGTCGATTGTTTTTGAAAATTTTTTATAATTCCTTTGATTTCTCCTAGATTTTCCTTCTTTTCTTAATTGCAAAATGAGTTTACGTAACTCCTGACAAACTTCTCTGCTACACGTTTTCATAACTCTGTTTATTACATAATCAATTAAAGTTATTAGACGTTATCTCAAAATGTTTATTGATTCATATGTCGATTCCCATGTATGTATTCATACTGTAAAAAAATTAAAAGGCTATATAGTTTTTTTGTACATATGATCGAAAATTTATTTCCTTAAATTAAATACTTGCGTGCTCAGAGTATACAATGAATTTTTCTATGATAAAAAAAGAAAATTATTGTGAAATTACTGCCTCAGTTCATTTCTGCCTTTTTTAGGTATTGATAAATTTCAGGTTGAGAACATAATGATGTCTGTTAAATAAAAAGCTTAAGTGTGTGTGTGTGTGTGTATTAGTGATATTGATGATGATATGTATTGATATTGTGTGGCTTCGTGCAGTGATGATGATGACCGGTATTATTCATGATGATATTAAATGATGACAATGACGTAGTATTGTTGATGATATTGATGTGTGAGAGAAGAGAGGAAAGAGAGAGAGAGAGAGATCGGTAATGATGTCAATAATGAAGAAAATCGAAGCGAAAAGGGCAGGAACCGAGATATGCAAGTGTAAAATGGTTATGAAATAAAAAAAAAAAAAAGGGGTACTAATTATTTTCACCTCAAAGAAAATTGGACGTACGAGTTTACACTTTAGTGAAAATCAAATGTAATGAAAGGGTGATGCTGCTTTTTAAGGTGTGCGGTAATCTCTGACAGCCAAGTACACTAGATAACGACTTCGCGTGCTTGCTATGACATTGTAGATGAGTTTTGGGTTAAAAGATCTCCACACGGGAATTTTTCGGTTCTGGAATGACGCTTGGTGGATGCAGAAGTGCTGCAAGTTTTCTACCGAGCTTATCTCACACATGCTGAGTAAGATACAAATCATGTGAATGAGCAGGTCACACACACGGCAAGCATTAGATATTTTCTCTTTCAAGGGTGCCGTAGATAAGGCTCGCAAAGTAACAAGGCACATTATCATTCATAAATACAAATTCAGGACCAACAGCATCTCGAAAAAAGTGAACAAAAGGCTCAACAACTTCATCTCTGTATCTTTCAGCAGTCGCTTATCCATTTCAAATGTATAAACGTCTGCATGATGCCTACACTCCATATGACTCCCCTTAACGGAAAATGATGTCTTTCCGTGAATTTCTCTCTTGAGAACGGGTTCCAAGTTCTCGTTATATCGTAAGCCAATGAGAATCGGTGTCCACATCAAAATGAGATCCATCCCTGAACATCATACTGGACCACCTGCCCAAACCCCAGTACCGATATTCTAAACTCCAAAGGAGTGAGCGTTTATGCATAGTGAAGGAAATGCAAACTGTAAGTCATCTGGTATGGAGACCAAGAAGATTGTGTCTCATGTAAACAGTTTATTCACAAACAAGTATTCCTGCAGCAACTGCGAACACTGTACTTCTGACGTCGTACAGCTATTGCCAGATATTTTTCATGATAATCAATTCAGATTCTTAGCCAACTTGGTACTAATCGTCTGTTAACATTTCCGCACTGTGAAAATTCTACCAGTCTTGACATCGCTTACAGAGAAAAATTCCAAATCCCAGACACTTAAGTTTGTGATTGTCCAGATTCGAGCATTCCAACGACTCTTCTTTTCGCAAACATAAACTTGCAACATGTTTGGGCCCTCATTCATTCTCTTTAATTATTAAT
>BMAW01121789.1:0-21260 GCA_019974015.1 Nephila pilipes
TTCTCTTGTTTTACAACCATATTGAATTACACATTAAAAGGTATTATAAAAGGGTTAAATACATTTTAAACATATTAGGTTATACAAAATGTTCACTGGAAGTTTAAATGAAATTTTTTCTATTTTATTTTAAAAATTAAACAATATAAAAGCATAATAATTCAATTTACACAAGAGTTTAATTCCTATATATATCGAAACTGGTTTTCGTTTTTAAGGCCCGAGTTTTTATTACATTCAATTAATTAATGCAATAAACATAAATCAGAATTACAAATGCTATTTTTTTTAATGTAAAATGCAAAAAGCATCGTCTTCAAAGGGACTCGGAATACAAATTTTCCAAAAAAAAAAAATTGATTTTTTGATTTTTTTTTAATAATGTTCTTTGAATTATTATCTTTCAATTGATAAATTACTTTTATACACTTTTGTATGAGAACAAGAAACTGTAAGAAATTAAATAAAAAAAATTAGCAAATTACTTAAGAATTTGAAAATGTTTCATTTTTTCAGATGTCAGTAATTTTATCCTGCCTTTTAAACTACTGCTATTAGAAAAATTATCCATCACAAGGGTTATTGTTTTAGACAAAGACAAAAGGATTTTACTGTCACTTTTCAAAATAAAGTGTGAATTTCACGTTGATTGTTTATTTTATGGAATTTAAGACAGCAAAAATTACACCTAGCTTTAAATATATTGAATATAATAATTTACCATTATTTTTTTTAAAATTACATTTAGCTTAAAATATATTCAATAGAATAATTTATAATCAACTTTCTTTTTAAAAATTCATTTAGCTTAAAATGTATCGAGTCTTATAGAGTATCGTTTGTTCGAATTTTAATACACGAAAAGAATATCATTGGCCACTTTTAAATTTCATCACTTACATTAATGCGAAAGAATTAATGTATTACTTTAATAATTTTTTATATTAAACAATAGCATCTTTGATGCCTAAATGTTGTCTTTGCAAAATTGTACATTGATCAATTTTTTTTAAATAAAACATTTATTCTGTTGTAGTCATAACTGTACTTTTTTACTGTTCATTTTAGTGATAATAATTTTCCATACACGTGATTTGTTGAAATCTCTTGGTTTATTTGCAGTTTATTTATCAAGCTTATGTTTATATAAATAATTTGAGTTATTATTTATCATATATTTTCATGCGAATATAACATTTTGTCAATATTTGACGCACAATAGAATAATTTTTAAAAAATTGTATTGCTATAATTTTTCTTACCTATTTCCTTCAGTTTTATAATCTATCAGGTGCAACTGATACTCTGAAAAAGTAATCAAATATTAAAACCACTTACCGAAATTGTATGAAAATGCCATAAATTCTATGAAAATTTTAATTAATGTTTTGAAATTTCATTTTGATTGAAGCTAATGCTAATTATTTTTTAAGAGTTATAAATTTTAAAATGTCTTTTCGTAGTCTGTGTTTTCAATATATCAACGTAATAAAAACTGGTAACCAGCGTCTGGGGGTATAGCCGGGCACCCTGCCCTTGGGAATTATATCAAGGGACCACAGGGACTTGCCTTCTTTTGGTAAGTACGGGCATCATGACCCCGTTGCACCCTAGTGATCTTTTTCTTTCATATGGGATTTACTGTCTTTGGTATACACGGGTTACGCTCTCCCGGGATCCCTAGTGATTCTTCTCTATTTTCAACCTTCTTTCTTGTCAACTAATTTTTGTCTTTTTTCTATTCTTTCACGTCTAGACCACAGTTAAATCTTGTTTGGCGCAGCATATCCAGATCTAGCTCTTGCGCCAATAAACTTTACACTCACTTTTTTTACGTTGTGTTATATATATAAGTGAAATATAATGGATTCATTTTCCTATAAATGCATACATGTTTTTTAAAATTTAAAATGTGGTTGGATATCAGACATTTAACATTTTATTTTATCCCCTAAAATAAATATGTTATTTTTAAGCCGATCACTAAATTTTCTTAATTTGTCTTGAACAGTTCCACATTGAATTATTAAATAACGTAGAAAAATTATAGATTAGAAACTTTTAAACACATTTTTAAAAATTAAATTTTTTAAGATTAAATCAGTATATGAAAACTCTAATCTAAATTTTTTACCTTGAGTGAAAAAATAACACTATATGGATTGTGAAAAAATATTTTTTAAATGAGTGAATAAAAAATGCTCAAAGGGTATTGAATCGCCTTAAATGGTACATTCGGTTGTTAATATTATAATATTAGAAGAGTATTTTGATGTTTATTGCTTTGTTTAAATAATAATATTGTTAGAAAAGCATAAACATTAATAAATATTCTTACACAAGAACATCATTAAAAATTCCTTAGTTAGTTTTTTATGATTTAGAATGAACGAGAAAATGTTACGACATAACTGATTCATCAAAAAGTAGGTATATTATTTATTTAAGGGAATTTTATTTAGATGAGGCATATCTAATCCACTTGATCCACTTCTGAAATTAAACATTAATCCTATCGCAATTTTTATGTCTCTAACTTACTTTTCTAATCACTTATATGTTAAATGAAATAGTCTCAAAGTAACAGTTCAATTGCTTAGTCAGATTACGATTAAAAGCATGAAAGAAATATACAAGATGATACTGAATACTTCAAGGCATGCAGACTTAAGGTTTTAAAGAAAAACACATAAGAAAAAATATATATCCTAGTCTTAGCAATATTTGGAATTTTGACCAACGCTGCTTAGAAATCGATATGATCATCCGATATGGCCGGAGGAAATGCTGCTTTTTGGAGTTTTAAAAATAGATTTGTGGATAATCTAAAATAGATTTCAAACAACATAAACAAGTATCAAGTGTTTCAGGTATATAACATTACATTTTTTCAATAAGGCATATGAAATTTGGCTCAGCTATTTTTATACCTTCTATACGATATGTGAGTCGATTATTTGACAATATTATATATATTGTACTGTATTGCAGACTATTAATAAAAATGACTTGTTTTCAGGACATCACGTTTATTTGCGCACACCTTTTCAAACATAAATTAGATACACAATTTTCACAAGCACAATTTTTCAACGTTCGTCTTTACCTTTTGGAACCAAAATCTATTCTCTTTTTTTATGTTTGTTGCCAGTAAATTATCTAAAATCAAAAATATGATCTTGTGTTGCCAAAAAAATGTATCTTAATAAAGAATATTGAAAAAAGTATCACTTTAAGTTTAAATCGTTTGCTTTTAAAAGTTAAACAGATAATATTTTAAAAAAGTATCACATTAAGATTCAATCGATTGTTTTTAAAAATTGAATATGTCACAATATTTACCTTATTGTTTGTATTTCAAGATAAAACAACTTAACGAAGAAAATAGCGTCTTAAAACATTTTCTTATTGTTACTACGACGTAAATAAAAGCAGTGTTTAAAATATTAGTTCTTAAATATAGTTTTTTTTTAAGTATATATAATTCATACTACTTTCATTAATCTTTTTTATAATACTGAATGATTTGTATATCAAACATTACATAATTTAAGCTTTGACATTCTTTTTCATAGAGTTATGTTCATTGACTTCAGAGTATATAAATTTTGGAATTTCCTGTTATATTTGTGTAAATTTTATTCGAGAAATAATTTTATGCACGTCCGTATTTCCATTTTCATAGAAATTCAACTTGAATCTGCATTTCACACCGCAAAATAAATCACGAGAAAAATTGAAAATTTATAAAATTGGTTTATAATTGTATTATATGTAGATTACACATGAATATAGGTAAAATAGTTATTTAAATTAAAACACATCTTTCTTTTGTTAAATTATATTGAAACTACATTTCAGTGCTACCAAGTAGCAATCCGAGAAAGACAACTGAAAGAATATAATGAAAAAATGGTAAAGTATGATTCAAAAAAAGATTTATCAGAAAATTTGGATTTGAAATATGTATTTTCTAAGATTGTAATAATCTTTTACAAAATTATGAAGGAATTAATAGATTTTTGATTAGTCATGTGACTATGAACTTTTAAGTAGCACACAAAATCTGTCAAGGACAGTTGAGTTTATAGTATATTTTGAGTGGTATATTTTTATACAAGCAAGCTTTCTTAGAAGGAAACGAAAAGTAAGTTTAATAGTGTATTATAGTAGTATGTAAATTACCGTAAACAGTAAGGACCATTCACATAATTTGACTTCCTGTCAAACCGGATTTACTGAGAATCGTAAATATTTAATTATCAGTAAGAAATAACTAAGATATCTAGATAAAATTTATTTTGAATATTAATTGATTCTTATGTACATAACCTTAAGTCCTGGCGTCTCCTGTAAGTAACACTTTCAGAAAATGCCACCAAGTTTAATAAAATGCGTCATTGGTACCCAAACTAAGTTAATTTTCTTGTTTATAGATGGTAATACTGAAATAAATTGTTTTTAGTGAACACTTTTAACTCGTAGTTTATTTGTGGTAAAACGGAAATGGTGTTTTCCTAGAGAAAGAAAATTGCACGCTTGTTCATCTCTAAGTGTTCATATTTTTTGTTATTTGTATCATAAAAAAATGTTAAACACCCTGTTGAATTCCTTAAACTTACTGTTTATATATAACATTATTAATTTATCACTCAATTCTTCCCACTTCTGATTTAGAATGCTGTTATTTCAGTGTCGCCTGTAGAAGACATTAGTCAATGAATATTAAAATCACTCGATCTGAAACTATAATTATGGGATATATTTAAGCTCTGAATGATATTCTTTCATTTCTAACTGAATTCCCCAAATGTAGATATTTAAAGGCTGCAGGGAATAATCTGTATCTCTCAGAAATTGGAATGAAACAGCTCTTAGTGATCACTGTATTTAAGTCTAATTCAAAATTTCCCAGAATTCGAATGTATTGGGAAAGAAAACATTATAACTCCCGTACTCGCAGACAACATTGCTCAGAAATAGCAAGTTTTCAATAAGAAATAACTTAAAATTGAGAAATTATTTAATAGTATAAGATGAAGAGAGAGAGAAAAAACGAATGATTTTTTTTTTTTTTGTAAAATAAAGACTCTTGGGCAAATATTTGGGCAGGAATATTTTATGTTTCAAATTTTACATTATGCTTATTGTGCTAATTATGAAATACTCATCAAATTAAGATTGTTGAAAGATTTTAAATTAACATGATGATGTCACTTTGTCCCGATATTTCCTACAGAAGACACTTAATTTCTCAAAAATAAAAATTATTATAATTTTTTTTAACATTTCTTCAGTACATTTTCATGTATTTAGAACGAATTGATACAAATTAATATAAAATTTATGCTTAAAAATAGACCTTGGGTCAGAGGAGGATCATGTTTATAATTGCAGCTTCGAACTCCAAATAAATCGGTGTTCGAAGCTTTAATTTACAAATCATTTCAGTAAGTCGTAGATTGAGGTGTATTCCTCAATTTCATAAAATTTTAATTATAATCCTAGTTCACTTTCAAAATTTAATTATGTCTGAAAATAATCTAGACAAAAGCTTAATTTGCATTTATTATTCTTAAGAATTGTCTACATAGTTACTCCCCTGAGTTATACGTTTCTTTGGAGCTTCTGAAGGTTGATACATTGTAGACCTCAGTAAATTGAACTCTAGTAGTATTTCTCCATACTGCGGGTTACTTCAATCTACAGCTTCCTAAAAATAAACAAATCAAAATAATTAGGTACAATTTACAACGTTATGTACATACTTATCAATTAATACTCAAATTAAATTTATTCAGATATCTCGGTTATTTCACAGTGATAGTTATACCTTAAAATAACAATACCCCCTTTTTATTCATATTATAAATAAAAAAAATGTGCACTACTCTAATTCAAAATTATTTTACACGCAATGGAAGGGTTAGTTATAAAAATGCATGCATGGGCATTTCAGTTATTCAGTTTCTGGAAAATTTAAAATAATTGTAGAACATTGCAAAATGATTTCGTCTCATTCACGTTAAATAATTTTTTTTTTAAAATTGATCGTTAAATAATCGTTTTCACGAAAATAATATTGTTATGTGTTATGGATTATTCTTAATAATTTAACACCAACCATTTTGATATGTTTGCAGATATGTTTAAAGGAATCACTTTTGAATGGCTAAGTGTATCACAAGTCAAAATGTGAATTACTTTTAGATTTGCAGATTTGATTGTCCATATAGCAGTGGACTGGTAAAATTAAGTTTTTATTTATAATGGTTTTGCTTTTAGTAGTAACTAAAAAGTTTTAAATTATTCAAACTGTGGTTTATATTCAATATTTTCTTCATTTTGCATTTTAGACAGCAAGATATAAAGTAAAATAAGTTATTTATAAATAATAGTGGTTATATCTTTAAAAGAGTTATTTTGTGTAATATATTCAATTTATTAATAATAATTTACAGTTTGTAAATCTGTATAGTTTGCAAAAACTAAAAGTGTCAGGAAACAAATGCAATAACATCTTTGGACATTTGTGAGCCTACAAAACGAAAATAAACCAAGTTAATACATATTATAATGTGTAATCATGTAATAATGATTTAATTAGTATGTGACGATTTTGTCTATTATATATTGGATATGAAATTATTCAATTTCTAACTAAATTCCTTTTTCATAAAACATGCTTTACTAACTTTCAGGTAAATCTTTGAATACTAATCATTAGAAATGAATAAGACTTTGCAATTATCTTCTAATTATTATTCATCCAGGAACCCATAGAAACCTAAATTAAAAGTAATTGAAGACATAAGAGCATTTTATTTTATTTTGTTTTTAAAATTTCAAAAATTTATGATTTCTATTATGATTTAATCTTTTTTAAAAAAAAAACAATTAAATAAGTATTTTGAAAAAACTGATTCAGCACCTGAAAACATATATTAAACTTAAATTTAAATTATTGGTGGTATTCTCTAATATTTTTGAACTGTACGGTTTACAAATGAGCATTTCTTGAGAAAAAAATTCAAGATCTTTAAATACTGATCAATAACTTTTTTAAAAATAAATTTTGATATTTAAGTATCAAAACTACCTGTATAAATCATTTGACACTCAATTTTTTCATCTGATTGAGGTGATTTTATGCATATACAGACATTTAAAAATAACATTTCAGATACATTTTCGAAAGTTAAAGATCCTTGAATCCCTTAAAATGTGTATAATTTTATATTGAATTAAAAATTTCTCAAGATGGAATTTACAGACAATGTGATTCTGTACAAGATTGGTGTTAGATTCTACATAAACTATATCAATTTTAAGAAATGAACATAAAAATATATCTGGATATAGTATTTCTAATCAACAGTCATCGATCAAAAATGGCATAATTCAACATAACAAGATTGAATATAATTAGATTCAAAGTAGCATCTAGGGTAGTATGATTTTACTTTTTTCATTTCATAAGTAACTATATAGAATATTTTCCTTAAGGTGTTCTTTCACACCATACATTATTCAGTACAAAGATAAAAGTCAGATGTATGAGGAAATATATACTAATCTTAATACAAAATAATTTTACACTCAAAAGAATCTCTATTTATAAAATGATTTTATAAACTTTTAGTAATAAAAATACTCCTTCTGATTTTTTTCCCAAACTTTCAGGGCCGAGAAATATATGAGATGAATGAAACTTATACGATTCTTAAGAACCTATTTTTATTTCTGGAGAAGTATTTCATATTCATTGATGGCAGCTTTTATCGTCCGAAAATCTTTCAAACTTTTACAAATGGGTTGTAAATGTAAATTTTTCCAAAACGTTTCATGTACATCTTTTCAAATTTTTTTATCTTTTAGAAAGGGTAATAAATTTGATTTCGTCCAGTCAATGGATTTATTTTTATTCACGTATTTTTGTGGAAGTTGAGAAAAGTTTAGAATTGGCTTCTAAGATGCGTTTTGCACTTTTTGTCACTATCTTCTAAGAGACTATCTATAAATTCAATATTAGAAGCAGAAAAAGATGTTTTTACAAATTAGTTTCCAAACAAATTAAAGGTGCATAGCATAGTTAGAGTGGAGGGGGACTCAAAAAACCAAACAAAATTAAGAAGGACTTTATTTTATTAAAATGATTATCAGTATCCAGATTTCGTTTTCTAACTAATTATCCTATATTTGGTTTCGATTTTTTTTTGTTTTGACTTAAATTTGCATTAGAGTAACACGAGTGTTGTAAGCGATGTACACTCCATAACAAAAAAAACGAAGCACCACTAAGGAATTGCCCGATTGTAATGAAATTTCGTATGCAAAGACTCATTCGTTCCTTCACTCCTTCATTCATTTACTAACTCATTCACAAATTCTTTGATTCGTTTATTTTGACTAGAAAAAGGTATTCAGGAAACACTTTTTTCTTAAAAAGTGTTTGGGCACCACTTTGTCTCTGATATGAGCAATAACTTTTTTGGGTGGCTATTAACAAAAACTGCACAATTTGAGACACAAATAATATTTGTTACTAAATTAGTAGCAGAAAAGATAGTTTCAAATGAAATAAACTGATGCTCGATTTAATTACCAATGACAATAAAAGGTCGTATTTTACTGAGATCTTCTTTTTTCATATATATAATTCGAGGGCCGTTTTTTTTTATCAGATTCCTCATAAAAAAGACAAGATTACAGAATAAGATAGATTTGGATGGATTTGTTACCATTAGTCATGTAAAAACATGATTTTTCTTAACATAATCACCATGAAGATTCAGGCACTCAGGACAAATTTTCTGATCACTACTTCAAAGAACGTTGCCTCCAGTGATGCGAGAGGGACCTGATCTTTGTTTTGAAGTCCTTCGGTAGTTTTGAAGCTTTCACTTTTTAGTTGGCTTTTCAATTCATGGAGAAGATTAAAAAAATTGACTCTGAGTTAGGGCTATACCCCGGTTGATCAAAAATATACCATTTAAGCTGCTCCAGAAGGTCTTGGGTTACAGCAGCACTGTAAGGGCGGAAATTGTCATGAATGAGAACTCCAGAAGTTAACCTTCCTCTATTTTCATTTTGGTTGGCTCTTTACTGCCATCCTAAAGTCTGACAGAAAACACCTACTCTGATCTTAGTACTGGGTTCCCTAAACTTTAAAAACAAGACACATTTTTAGACGCAATTCCCGCAGCAATAGCCTTCCTGCTGATGAAGGTTTGTTTCATCTTACTTGCATTCGTATTCTCCTTTATCCTGAACGTTGCTTCACCCATCTTTAAATTGCCTACACCATTCTAGCACAACACCAACACTCATAAAGTTTTCACCGAATACTCGTCTCATCTTTCTGTGAGCTTCTGCTGTATTATTTCTCTTCTTGAAGAAACGAATAACACTACGTCACTCGCACTTGGTGGGAACATTAATTTTACATCTAAGTTTACGTGCCTATGGCTCAGCTTAAAATGAGCAGATGGCGTTGGAAATATAAGTTAAAATTAGTGAGAAGCGCAATCACCAACTGCACATTCCCAACTGGTATGGTTACTTAGCAACTCGATTGGACGTTGAAAAAGAAACAGCCGTCATACAATAACATGATTTTTTAAATTCAAATATTCATCATGCGAGTAAATAGACGGTCCTTATCTCTGCGTAAGACTGAAAATTTCTCAACCTGAACTTAGTCATGAAATTAATCAATAAAACTGTTGCCCGTCTCTGTTTTAAAGAATAATGCAAATTTAACTCAGTTTTTTGGTAAATACTATATAATAATATATATGTGATTAGTGTCGCAGTAATTGATGTGAATGAACAGAATCTTGTCAGTTAATGAAGATGTAAGCGCATTAATGATATTTAAAACTTTAAGTTTATTCACATATTTATAAATGATATTTTGTGAAAGAAATTATCTAAGTACTTAAAGTTTCTAGATCTTGGCATACATTTGGGTTGATGACCTCCAGAAGACTAGAATCTGTCTTGGGATAATGATAACTAATGTTTATTAGAGCCCCCGGATATTCTAAAAGATAATGCGTCTTTCTGAGTATTCTATGGAATGAGAGAAGTGGATTAAAAGGAGAAAAGGAAGCAAAAGTAATTATATCTTCCTTTATTAAAGAGACAACTTAACAAGTGCTTTAAGGGAAATGTTCCGTTGTAAAATTGAAAAGATTGATTATAAATCAGATACAATAGAAATTAAAATACTGAACTAATTCTAAATTACTAATTGTAAATACTTTTAAAAACAAAACTTAATTTTAAAGATATATATGGAAAAATAAAGGTTTAAATGCGAATAAATTTTCAAGTTATGTAGTATGTAATATTTAATTCTGCATTACTTGAGTAATATTTTAGCTCTTTTTTAATTCAAAATGCAGAAAGGGATTGCTTTAAAAGATGAATCTTGATATACCTTAATTTAAATAATCATTTTTTGTCTGAACGTCAGTATATTTTATACGTTCAAAATTTATCGAAATTGAGAAAAAAAATATTTTTCTGTGTGGCAACAAAATTTATTTTAAAAAATTAGTTGATTTCTTGCTACTGATAAGAAACCCACGGTATTTCAATATACCAGAGTTACAGTATGTTATATAAGTATCATACTTATCTGTCTTGAAACAAACAGTCATCATGATGAGGTTGACAACTTGGGTTAGCGAAGCTTTCGTACAATTATTAACATTAAAAGCCTTCAAGAAGTAAAAAGTAATCCAGTTATTAATATTCAACAAATTTTATTCTGTATTAATATGATTCAAAACAAACTATATCACTAATATGGAGTGTTCACCTGATCCAGTCCTAAGCCAATGGACATATTTGAAAATTCTAATTATCTCAAGGCTGCCTTCGTCTAATATTAAGGGGACCAATTTTTTTTACAATGAAAAGAAATACGAAAAGATTTAAGAAAAGAAGTAAATAAATCAGACATTTTAATTGAAACAAAAATACACTAATTATGCTTATATATATATCCCTTTTAACTATTTAACTTAACGAGTATTTTCCCTTTGAATGAATATTTTTTATCAATATATCGTCAATATATTTCGGAGGAAGAAATATTCATCAAATTGAAATGTACGGTAAGGGCGGAAGTTTAAGTATCAATATTCAATCTTGATTTCTCAATTAATCAAAAATTATTACCGATGGGGAAAAATCTTTCAACTGCGTCATTGTTTCCAGGGCAACACAACATAAATTTAACAAAGATAACGAAGTTTTCGCTTGGAAAGTGTTTATATTTGAAATGGTTAAATATTTCCACCCATCTTTTATCAATTTCAACGTATTGATTTTCCCATTGTTCTAATTTATCAGAATTTAAATATACATTCACTCTTCTGATTTCTTCAAGCAATATTGTCATTGATTTTAATATCAGGCATTTCATTCGATAAAAACTCAACACAATTTTCAATATCCACCCCATTTACTTGCGATGAAGTAAAAAAAAACACCATTGCAAACTTATTTCCTGTGATATTTGTTTCTGACCTTTCTTCGACATATTGGGAACATATTTGTTACTTCTTTGGTACACTTTTCCGTTATACTCGGATTTGATTCCGCTGAGTTAAACAATTTTCTTTTTATTATTAAGGGAATATATTTTTCTTCAACTCGTGATTTATATTTAAGGATAAAATTGTTCAAAATGAGACTAACTTCTGTAAATGTAATATGTTCACCTTCAATCTTTTGAATCGTTTTATGGAAAATAAGCGCCTGATTATACACAAATACCATAATATCTCCGATACTTTAATTTAAAAAAGATTCCAGAATTTTTGGACGTTTGTCAAAACTTAAGAAAATGAACGGAGAGAGGCTGGAATAATTGTAATAAACGCTCTATAACAGGTGTTAGAGCAAGCCATCTAACTTTTGAATATCCTAAATTTTTTTATTCAACATTTGCGGAACAGTTTGGCGTGGCATCTCTGAATATAGAGATCAACAGATTAGTTTTAGACTATCAAACAGGAGGACATGAAGGTAGACATTTTTCGAGGAAGGACAGAACCTATAAAAGGAGGACGATTGGTCACTTTACTAATGTAAAAAAACTCAATCAAACTTGGTACACAATTTCAGACATAAGGCTATTCACATTTTCATAAACGTTTATGATTTTGTAACACATATATCAGTTGATGATATAGTACTCAATTTATGAACGTTTCTAGAAGGTACCATTTTTTATACGAACAGGTAAATTCTAAAACTCATTTAGCATTACAATAATGGAGAAGAAATTCGGAAAACACTCTAAGCAAAAAAATGGATTGATTCATATCAAAATGAGTAATATTATAATATTCGCTGCTTACAAAACATTATGATGTCACAATATAAAATCGGAAAAAGGGTTCCGAATTCGAGTCCTATTGCTTAACATAAAACGATGATTAGGATAAGCCACCAACATTCCATTGCAATACACTCAGACTAACTGAGCTGCTGCCTGCATCAAAAATCATTGAGAACTTGATTGAGTTGCAGACCATTTTACCGAATAAACGTTTCCCAGGCTGCACCACGTGGAAGTAGATCTACTTTGCACCTCTCAAGCAGCCATCCTGGCCATAAATTCAAATGGCGCTCCTTCATCAAACAAAATCCTTCAATATCGGGATTACTCGCAGAGATTGGCTTTAAAGCAGAAACATGTTGAACTCCAGTAGATACCTGGCTTCTGTGGAATTTATGGGAACAAACAGGCTGATTTCCTTGCGAGAAAAGGCTCAAGATTGTTACAGACAAGACGTTCAAAAATATGTTATCATTCTACAAAGCTGAATATCAAACAGATTACGTCACAAAATTTTAAGGTATAGCTACATGACCGCTTGCAGTCAAAACGGTGCAAAATTGACTATCTCTCCATTCCCAACGTTTTCCACGTCGTGAGGCTGTTGCAAAATTTCGTCTTGACGGGCAATGACTGTCTAGGAGAACACTTCCATCGTATTAGAATTTTTAACCATCTAAACTATCTCCTTTGGGATTTAACGGATCTAATGGATCTGGCTCACCTCCATCGTTGCTCATCGCTCTATGGCGACACTGAGATAGCATGGTATTGGCGAGTAAGAGAACTTTTAAAAAGCCAATGACTTCAGTCATTTTTCCTACTTCATTTTTCTTTTTTACTTTTGTACATTTGTTCTTGCGTGTTTATGTGTATTTTCATTTTTGTTGCTGTTCCTTCAGTATTGTATTGCCATTGGAAATTTAAAGAAACATTAAGTGATGATAGCCTTAAGTTTGGTAACTTCATATGGTATTTTCCCGATCACCACTGGGTTAAAAATGATAATGTTTAAGGAGTATTTTCAAACAGGAAACTGAATGATCATACATTGTTTTGTTTGTATTACTGCATTATTATTATTATGAAAGGTTTTGTCTTAAAAGTAACTCCAATAAAGTATATGGGTTAAAATGTACGATGATTCAAAAGGCACAATTTAACAAACATGTTTCCATAAAACTTCATAAATGCAAACATTGATTGAGAATTAAAAAACTCCATTGTATAAGTATTGCTGAGTAAAATTACTGAAATGAGTAGGTAACAAATCCTATCTAGGGGGTTGGGTTTTTAAGATTGAATGGAGGATTTCATTTCAAGAACAAATAACGTTTATAGTGAAAGAATTATGAATTTGATTTTACCATATGTTTATATGAAAGAGTGTGTAATTCTTTTCCAAAGAAATGTAAGTCAATATAAGATATCAGCTCATAAATCTAGTTAAATGGTGAAGTAATCGTATTTTCGCAAGAAATGTTTTTAAAATGCACATGGTTTATTGCTGTTAAGATATATTTTGTGAACAAACACAATTGGATCAAATACACAATACATGCACAAAACACGTGAGCGAGGCTAATACAATCAAGGAAATCAATCTATTCTGTTTCCCAGAAACCTTGCCTTATCCTACAAAACTGCGAAAGTTCTCTAAGCCTCAAAGGTCACCGGATTGGAGGTCATATCTTAAAAAGTTAATCTTATCTCCTTATTGTATTGTTTGATATTACATCCTAAAAAATTACTGTTCTGATTGGTAATTTCACAGAAACTCCGAGATGAAAGAGTGAACAAATGAAGAGATTTCACCCAAAATGTGTGTGGTTTAAAATCAAAAATTAAACGACGAGTCTTTACAAGATAACTACAATGGGAAATAATTCAATACATAATCTGAATTGTTTACTCCTTCTTACTTATCTTATGATACAGATAAAAATTTGAAACTGTCTACTTGTATAACAAAAACATAGAAATATTCACAAAATGTAAGTTGAAACGGAGAGGATAACAAATCTCCTAAAAGAAAATATGTTGCTTCAGTTCTAGAAAAATGCATGATATAGGACACTTGACTTAAATCGGAAAAGAACTTAGAAAGTAAATAAAAGAAAAAAAAAGAATGGACTACTTATGACGATTATTTGAACATAAAATGTATGAAATATCGATGAATATTATTTTGCGTTATAAAATGAGAATTGCTAGGCAGAATTGTAAAAGAATGACATCACTATATAAACAAAAATATATTTGAATGAAATGAAAAGATGTGGATTTTGAGCCATAACTTGTATTATCTCATTAACTGAAGAGAAAACTGTAATAAAATAATTTAGTTTTTGTAGAACATTTTTATAGTTTGGTTTTGTTTCTCCAATACTCAGATGCTTTTTTATTTGTGTGTATTTGGAATAATTCAATGTGAAACAACAAACCGCTTTATTCTACTCTCTTTACAGACGGCTTATTTATCTCTATTCGATTAACAGTTTTTAAGATATCACATTATTTCGATGTTATTCAAGTTAATATATTTTCTGTACATATATGTGTGTATTTTGGGCCTTTAAGCTTCATTTAATTTATTTCTCCTTTTCTGTTTTATTCTCATAGTAATAAAACAAACAGTGATTAAAAGTTTCAATATTGTTTATAATTGATGAAAATTGTTCTTTCTGTGCGTTTCGCTTTCTACGGAATATGTTGTGAATAACAGGACATTTTTTTTTTTTTTTTTTGATTTTTGGTGGGAGCATTTAACAATTGAAACTAATAGAAAGCTAGATACTGTCGGAATTATATAATACTTTAATTTTCAAATTTTATTTTATATATATATATATATATATATAAACGAAATTTAATTAACTATTAATAAAATAAGTAAAATATATTCCAAATTCAAAATTGAAATGAAGAATCCTGGTTGTATTTAAGATTGTTTATTCATTTTAGCTAAGAGAGAGAGAGACAATACAGAATTATCCATAAGATGGGAGACGCAGCTGAGCAATTTCAATAGCAACAGAAAATAGGAGAAGAGTGTAGAAAAACAAGTATTTTTACCGGGCATGAAAATTTATAATTCGGATTTCCTGAGGACTTCTGCAGGTCAAATGAAAATCATATGGTGTAAGATGAAAGCATTCCAGGTATTTTTCCTGACACTTATCAGTCTAGTAGGGATTATTTGTGACAGATTTTAAACTATGGAAAAACTGATACAACAGATTTTATGAGCGCGTCATGTAATAAATAAAAGGATAATTTGTAATTGGATCAGAAAATAGGAATGAATTTTTACTTTTGAGATTAGAACGGGGAAATAAGGAAATTAAATTATTTTTATGGGAGATCAATTTACATTAAAGTTGAATCATTGCATATATATAGAAATTTGCCTGTAACTTATTAATGCTACTGGCGAGCGCTGGAGTTAATCTTTCAATTCTGTAGGACAAAACAATAAATGGTAAGACTCTCCAAAAAAGTTTTGTTAAGAGAATTAAGCCTAATTCATTTGTTGTTTTCCATATCTAGAATATTTCCAAGCATTTGAAATTTAACTGTGTTACCACGTGGTAGTCGGGAACCACGGTGAGGACTGAACATCGGGTTAAATGAGTCAGCTGTTACAGTATTAATATAAACCGAACGATGACAAAAGTTCCAACATCGATATGAATTTCTTTGCACAGCGAACATTTGAATTAAAATACAGAGCAAGTGATTATTTCAAGAACATAAACTAAAGCTGGTGTATTCTATTTTTACGATTCGTAAATCGATTCTCTGAGACAATAAATTACAAAAAAAAAATAATAATAATAATACAAGAAACCATAAAATGCTTATGAAATTCAGTTGATTGTTTTATCAACCATTCCCTTATAAGTGATTTTGTTTCTTATTATATTGTTTCTTGTATAGCATATCTTAGGAAAATTATTTATTAATAGCTCAATTGCTTTGAAAGGTTTAGAGTGTATGATTGGAATCTGTTTTGGTACATCTTGCTTTATTCATTTTCTAAGATCATCTCGCCTTGATTATCTTTAGCAATATTTTACTTCGTGCTTTTGTTCCTAATATTGTGTGTGCGTGATCATTATATTAATAGACTTTGTTCGGTGACATTCAGTTTCTCTTCAATCATGTAAGACTTGTTGACGCTACTTTCTTACAAACTATTTTTTATTATTACGGAAATCACTCACATAAAAAAAGATTTTCATCATTCTTATAATCTGACAAATATAAAATGGTTGGGTGTACAGCTAATCTCACTGACACCGAAGTTTACATAATAGTTTCACGTAAAACATTATTCAAACTGGAACAATTCACTTTCGAGAAATGGAGATATTTGTAAGAAATGAGGGGGAGTAGAAATGTGTGTCATTAACATGAAATCGAGACATCATCTAAATAAAAGACTGATATGAACTTTATGGTATCATAGTTCTTGTTTTTTGTTTTATAATGTCTAGAAGTGATATCAGAAAGGATTATTTTTCTGAGGGAGTCACAGTACATACCATATATATTTTAGATTTGCATATTACTGAACTGCATTTAAATGGGGTCCAATTGTATAAGCAAATTCAAACGCTAAAGTAATAACACAAAATATGGATAGTTCGGAATTTAGCAAAATTAAAAGTAAAAATTAGCACGAAATTATTCCTAATAAAATACAGCCTGTTTACAGGGAATATGTTATTTTATTAAGTGTTTCCCTTAAATTTATTTCTCCCTATCTTTTTTTGTTGTGAAGTCATGTTTTTTACAATTCAATCAAATGTAACTGTTACAGATTGAAGTATTTCAACAATTAAAACTTAGTCTATGGAGCAAAAATTCTTTTTTAACCTTTGTATTGGCGTTAGAAGATTTCTCTCTCTCTCTCTCTCTATCTTTGGACTTAAAGCAAATTATCTACCACTCAGTGCAAGATTCTAAAAATCAGTATATGTATTGAAATTTTAAAGAATTTCAAGCTTTGAGACAGAGAGTTTCGACCAGTCGTACAAAGCAACTATTTTTCCTAACACAATTATGCAATTTTCTGATAAATTGTCTAATACAAATAAATTAAAAAGTGGAAGCTAAGTATTTTGAAATTAACTTGATGCACAAGGAAGCCTGATGCGTATCAAAATGTGAAATAGATTTCGAAATTTTAAAAGAATCACAAAATAACAGAACATTCATTCTTTTTATGTTCGTATTTTAAAAGTACATGATAATTTTTTATTTTTTTTCATTTCGACACCTTAAAAAATGATAGAACTGACTATTATGTAAAAAGACAACCGGTTCCTTTAATTCGCGGGCCCATGTTTACAAACTGCGAGCTACATTATTAATGTAAACTTAGCGATAATATAAATGTCAACATCGATAGGACTTTCTTGTGTTGAGTTTACCCTTTTTTGACATTAATTTTAATTATTATGGGAACAGTTTATACAAGAAAAGAAAATTCTTTATCAATCTTAATATTTGACCAATAAAAATGACTGCTCGTATAGCTTATTTTTCTAATCGCGAAATCATGAAAATGATCTCTTACAAAAAATTCCAAACTGAAACATTTCACTTTTTGAAAAATGGGGATTGATGTTCAATCCTAACATTCAAGGCCAAAATAAATAAGTAAGTAAAAAATATTAAAATGGGCAACTTTCCCTTCGCTGAAAATTTTTTAAAGATGCGTCTCAAAGACAACCGTTTTATCCATCATAACTCTGTCAAATTTTTTAACTTCTCTCTTTCGTGACAAAAATACCGTCTATACTTTACGATCATGAAGCTTGCAGTCCGTCGATCTCCTTCTGCCTCAGGCGCGAAATTTCTTTCACACTTTTTGTTTTCTTCTTATGTTTTTCTTGTAACTCTGCTTTGTTATCATTTGAGTTTTTCTTGTAACTCTGCTTGTTACTCTTTACTTGGATTCAGCCATTGATCCGGGTTTTTGTGACCTTCGTTTCATTTTAAAACATTTCGTACAAATGTCTTGGACTCTTCTTTTTAAAGTCCCCCTTCCTCTTGCTCGTTTGGATTTTTGTTATCTTCTTTTCAGCCGAGTTTCATCCAACATTAAAGACAAATTTTATACTCTCACCTTACCTTTTTGACTCAGATTTTTGTTCGTTTAATTTTGGATGTTTTTAAGATTTTCTTTTCTTTATTTCTTGTATTGGTTTGCCTCTTTTAGTTCTGATTTCGTTAAAGATCCTTACTCTACCCTTGTGCTTAAGTACTATTTGGTTTCAGATGTGCACGCTCTATTAGAACTATTTATTTCTTATTTTTAATTTCTCTTATTTGGAAGTATAAGTTTAAATTTGCTATTGCACATTATAACTCCATGAACAGTTAATTTATCCCAAGATATATAAAACAGAAAGAAAAAACAAACCTTGATGTAATCTCTTAAAAGGAAGTTCTGACGTCCCATGGAAACGCATTAATCTGAATCTCACCAAAAAAGAGCCATATTAAATTCTAGAGTGAAGTAGATTCAAGAATTAACAAACCACACATTAATGGGATCCGACTGAATTTCTGACATAGAATTTTTACTATACGTACAAAGAATTAAAAAATAAACATAGAATGACGAATTAATGGAGCAATGATAATAATTAAATGAAAATCGTTTAATCTTTATTGAATATGATTTTGATTAGCGTGGATGATTTAAAATATCTTCGAAATCTTTTGTTAATTATAATAATTCGAATAACTATTTTTGGGAAATTTATTCTTTCTGAAATAAACAAGATTAAAATATTAATACAGAAAAAAGAAAATTCATTAGTAAGCTAATATCACAGAAAATGCTAAGCTTAAATATACATTTTTACTCAGAATAAAGTCACATTGTTTATCTAATTAAATCTACTATAGGAGTAGTAATTAAAATGCACGTATATTACAAAGTTACCGAGTAAATAAAGTTTTGAAAATAGTCCATGCAACTATTTCAAATTGCATACTCATACCTTGTAATTAAATTTACTAATCTAGCTTTCTCAACGAATTACTAAAAACAGCTTAAACTACACTTTAATTAAGTCATTTCTTGCAGTACAGAAGTCACTAAATGTTTGAAATAATTCACTAAATATATTACTATAGAACATATGAAAGGTTGAATTATGCCGTCCAATGTTTGTAAATGACATCCATAATGCTGTAATTATTACTAGTAATTACAATATTTGTGATTATAATGATTTCTAATAATACTAGTTCTATCTGTATGGAAATGATTTAGTATACACCTGTAAATTAACTTTAGTAAAATCCCTTTTAACACTAATTAGTGAATAATTGTTTTAAGTTCAGACTGAATTGACTGTCTATAATATTAATGATTTCATCAGCTTGATATGACCTTTGTAGTCTAGAGGTCATGGGCGCAAGCTCACGGCCGGCGTTGTTTTGTAGAATAGTGGGTTCATACCTAATCCACTACATTCCGCTGTGTGGTGGGGCTGATGAATGTTAAATATGTCGAGGTACAAGCTCACCCGATGACGTGCTGATGAAATTTGGAGTGGGAAGTGCAAGTTAAGGAGTCAAAATTGCAATGGCTATTGTCAATAATTTTCGTGTAGATTTCAAGAGTGAAGTTAAAAAAACGTCAAACAATTCACTTGAAAGACTCTTCATTTTAGAAGTGCTTAACATACTGTAAGCGGGGGTCTTGCGACACAATTGTAATAATAGAGCGCACGATTTTTCACGAAAATAGGAATAAAAAGCGAAGCTGATGATTACTTAAAATTAATTGTTAATATAATTTTTGTTACCTTTGAAAAAAATTGCAAAAAAGGAAAAAATTTTTAACCAATTTAATTTAGGACATTAACACTTAAAAAAATAGTTATAATTTTATGACAATCGAATTTCAGTAAAGTTTCTTTGTGTGATGCCGTATTACACATCCACTCTTGTGAGTGGGTACTCTTGTCGAATTTACATATGTATCATTTCTCACTGCGAAATGTTTCCGCTGTATATACACGACATTGTCTTTACAAACCATTTTTCTTTCCTTTGTCAACGACTTTCTTGAACACGTGCTTCCACATGTCCGTAGATAACTTCTCTCAAGATTTGTGTTTTGGTGCCATTTCGTAGCTTTCAACGGTGATGGCCGGGATTCTGAATGTTAGTAGCTCATTCAAGAAATTGATCTTTGACCCTACGCAGGGCTGCTTCATGTAGAAACGTTTGTATTACATAAATAAAATGCAATAAGAAAGCATATTGCGCAATACATCGTTCCATTGGATGGTTATACTTAAAATAGAATTGCACGACAGGTGCTGCTGAGCTTGATCTACATCTCTTTAATATATACTTACGAGTATTACGTACAATCAGTGCGTTGGTCCTGCATTTTGTTATATAAAAACTTAATTTTAAGTGATCCGCAAGTAATGAGTTAAGACATTAAATTTAAATGATATCGAGGGTGTTTGAGTGATACTGCTGTACTGGTATTTTTAATTTCGGTACATTTGCTTCCTATTAAATTGTATATGTTTGAAGTCTTCCAGTATACTCGTACAACAAACTATTTCCTAAGCTTTTTATGAATTCATTTTCTTTAATCAGTTCTCTTTCTCTTCGACATATAAAAATTCGCAATTCCAACAGTAAAAAATAGAGAAATGGAATTAGTAGTGAAAAATAATATTAAAAAGAAAAGTATGTAAAACTAATTGTTTCAAGCAAAGGTTTGTAAGGAACAGATTTAAACACCAAAGGTGATAATTTTTTTAAAAAAAATAATTATTCAGTTATTCAATTAATTATTAAAATTTTAGCATACGATAATGTAACAATGGAATGGAAATTTGATCCATTGATTGAT
>BMAW01121790.1:0-37589 GCA_019974015.1 Nephila pilipes
TAAATATAAATTAACAAAAACACAAGTTTTGCTTTTATTATTATTAAATGATTATTACGTATGGCAATTCCTAAAAAAATATAGTTTCTTAAGTATTGAATATTTAATTTCAATTGAAAAAGCTTACAAGATTTCCAAGTTCACCGAAGACCAAACAAACAGAATTGTACATGATTTTTTTAAAATGATATACTTTCCTATTTTCACCTTACAGTGCTCCTATTTACAATTCAACGTTAATAGGATTTAAACTTAGGTATAACTGAAATGTATATTTTCTAAAAACACGATGTTTCTATTTAATATTACCCACAAACATTTTGATTTAACTTAAGACTTTTAGAAAATTTAATCAATTCTTAATTGAATTTAGATAGTGTTCAGATGGCAAGTTGTTACTCAATAAAATAATGTAATAATTTCTTGTATATTTGTTTGACTCCATAAATTGAAAATTTTAATAATAATTGAAATAAACTTTTCTAATTGAATGTAAAATGTAATGAAATTTCATTTTTGGAAGTTTAGAATTTTAGCTAGCTTCTTAATCAATACATTCCCTAGAAATAATACTGATGCTTCATTTACTTTTTTTTTCGCACAAATATATGCATCAAGAAGTATACAACTATGTATTTGGAAAAAAATTGGCTAATTTTCATCCTGAATCTCTTATTAGTAAACATATTTAAAACACTTAAGACTTATTTTAAAATTCTCACCATTTAATAATCATAAATTATTTTTAAAATAGAAAAAAAATATTTGTATTATTATGAGTTAGGATAAATAAAAGACTATCACACAATACTATATACTTTTGCCACACTGTGTCTATACTTTTACCATAATGGGTTCTTATAATTCGGAATTATAAAAACTTACAATTTCTCACACTAAATTGAAAGTTTAATTAGGATTTAAACATAGATATAAAATGTGATACATATTATGCAAAAAATATTTAACATAAATAAAAATAACATTAAATATAAATTAACAAAAGCACAAGTTTTGCTTTTATTATTATTAAATGATTATTACACATGACAATTTGTAAAAAAATATATTTTCTTTAGTATTGAATACTTAATTTCGTTTGAAAAAGCTAACAAGATTTCCAAGTCCACTGAAGACCAAACAAACAAAATTGTACATGATTTTTTAAAAATGTTATACTTTCCAATTTTCAGCTTAAAATGCTCGTATTTACAATTTAACATTAATTCGCTTTCATTAAATATATAAAAACTAAATATATCATGTTTCTGATGAATATTACATTCAAACATATTAATATAAAAATTTAAGACTTTTTGAAAATTTAATCAATTCTTAATTGAATAAGATATTGTTCAGATGGAAAGGTGTTACTCTTTAAAAGAATATTATAATCTTTTTTTTTTTGTTACGACTGGATGAATTGAAAATTTTTGCATTATATCAACAAGATAGACGAATCGGGGATTTGCTATTTGTTTCTTTATTGTAATTATTTAAAAAATTGCCAATAGTTCATAAGTAGCTGGATATGGTAACCTAGAAAAAAATCTGATAGTCTACACTTTGCTAGGAGGTCATACTACCATTCAAAGTGGCTTTTACATCCAGTCTGAATCGTTCTATCACATTCTTATTAATGTACGCAGAAAGTGGCTTTTGAGTGATATTTTTGTTTTTTTAGAGAAATTAGTGAGTAATTTTACGCCATTTTTGCTTTAAAGAGTCGTCTTGTGGTGAATAAACGTTTGTGTTTATGCGAAAGAAGAGATGAATCATTTCGTAAATGACAACATAAACAGCAAATATTTTATATTCTTCTGATTTCTATATTCCAAACGGAACACAACGAGCTCCGAGCGAGCATCAAGTTACAGCGCAAGTTGGAAAGAGAGAGAGAGAGAGAGTCAGTTTTCAGAAGAGAAGGAGCGCGTGCACCAGGGTTTGGCGAGGAACGCCTCACAGCGCCTGTAGAATCTGTTGGGTGGTCTCCACAATCGGTGAATGATCTGCCTGTTGGCAGGGCTATTGGTGACGGACCTCGTAATTTTGAACCTCATCAGGTGACAAGGACGACACCTGAGGCGGTACCCCACACTTAACTTCTATATAACGCTAGGAAGAACTTTGGACATCGACAGATTTAACGTGCATCAGTCCCTGCTACACTGTGCGTCTTTAGAGACTTCAAGACTCGAACTCTGGACTCGACGATAATCGCTGGCCGAGAATCCACGACCATAACTATTAGGCTACCGAGGCCACCGATTCTACCATCACGCGTTAGTGCTGCTGTGTAGATCTCGAGAACTTGAGGATAGTAATATTTTCTACTATATAATTTTTTTTTTACTAATTGTAAGTAGATTATAATTATATCATTAAAATAAAAACTTATTTAAATTAAAATTGTAAGTTATTACAATTATTTCATTATCTTTTCTTTTTGTGTATGTTTTCAAGTTGTTTTTGTTTCTATCGCTGAATTAGAATCGAGACGCCAGAAGAATTGAGTTCAGCAGTCATTTAAACGGTATGAGTGAATTCATTTATGCATTATTCCCATACTATATTCAAAATCTTACCTTTCTTAATTCCACTTTTTTTTTATCGCTTAACTCCACTTTCAATTTGTTATATATGGTGTAGAATAATTCAGGGTATTACACATATAACTGAGTATGGGCCGAAGTCCTTCAGAAGTTTTCTAGGAAAGATTCATCTATCTTCTTGATGTTCTTACTTTTGAATAATTTGAAAAAATTTCAGATATCCCATTGGATTAATTTAATTTAACTAAAACTTAATAAACATATCTACCTTTGGACTCTTACAAGCCAGCACCCAAGCTAATTGATCACTGGATTATCGACCGTTTTTCAGATTCACGGAGTGAAGAAGAAACTTTTCTCTCAAAAGTTACATTATAAAGTTGCAGTTCGAATGTGTTTACATTTTAGAGTAATCGCTGCGGGATGCAAGTGTTGCACTATGTAGGTAACACGAAGTTCATTCCGAATTTGTCAATGAATTAGAACTGCATGGTATCGATAATATACGCTCTTCCCGAGTTGTCCATTCTAAGTCGGAACTCTCATAAAAGTAAATATTTTTCATCGCTAAAATAAACTTCTTGAATTTTATTGTGTTCAAGAAATATCTCGATGATGAGGGTTGTTCCTTATAATGACAATTTCTATCTCGCATGTTTTTTAAATGGACAAATAGATTTGATTTATTCCTTCCCAGAATTCTTTTAAGCTTGTGGTAGAATATCATCTTACGGAGATGATATTTTCTGTGTTTAATATTAACACACATTTAATCCTGTTAGAAGCAGCTTGAGATTTAATTTTTTCTGCTTCGAAATTAAAATTGAGTTAAAGTCAAAATATTTGGCAAGTTCTATTAATTACAAATAACTGTTATCTTGAAACTGATAAACATTTTCATTGGCAGTGTATCATATGCAGTTCATAAGTATAATTATTCCTGTCTGGTCATTCAACCTATATGTATATTAATCAGCACTTTGAAATGCATACTAAACGTTTGCAGGCGGCTACTACCTAGATCTACCAATTTAATTGTACATGATTAATGGACATTAGATGACACAATTCGAAAAGTAAATTATGTGCTAAAATGTTATTAATACTGAAAAAGACTAAGAAATAAGTCATGAAAAATAAGAAGGCAATATAATCCTGAGAAAAATTAAGTAGCATTAAATGTACTACAATATTTTTTAAAAACATTTAAGAAAAAATTTGTTAGAATGGAAGCATTATGCATCGGTCGGGTTTACTTTTTAGTGATTTTAGGTTCACATGTATTTTTAATTTTTTAACATTCATTGTATCGTTTGCAAAAAATTATGCCATCTTTTCCTGAAATCTTAGAAAGGATATAAATAATGGATTGTGTGTGTGTTTGTTTCCTCCCATTTTCTCTTCTGTGTTATCATATTTCATATTAAGAATGAATATATTTGTTCTGTAAAATTTAACAGATTGTTTGTAAAATGATGAGTTTGATTGGTTTGTGTGCAGAATGTAGAACAACAAATGCTTTAATCCCTTAATGATGAGTTGCATGAGAACATATAATTATTTGTCAACAATGAATTTGTTAGCTCTAATATAGATTAATTCATACAATAAAGTCTCATGGGACCTGTGTAGTAGGTCAATTTTAAACACAAACATGTTAGTGTTTCATATTAAGTGTGCATAAGGGAAGAAATGAAGGTTATTTTTTAATGTATGTCATTATAATAGAATATATACTGTAACCAATTTTTAATAGATTTTTTTTTCTTATCACAAAATTGTGTTACAAAATAAAATGTAATTTTATGAGCAAACGTATACATATAATATGCGTGTATATATATTAGAAGCTAAAAACTTATTCTAGGATAATGAAAATTTCTGTGGCATCTTTTAATTGGCCTTATAAATACAATCAGCTACAACAAAAACCTGTGTTATAAAAATATTGGGAAAAAAGCTCGCATAATTTCAATCAATATTTTTTTTGTAAAAAAACTTTTTTTGTGTGTAAATAATTAAAAAAAATGTATAATTGCGTACAAATTTGTAATTAAAAAAAGTATTCAAAAATGGAATTTACAAAATGATATTTTGAAATCCTCACTTAAAAAATAAAGGTATCAAAAAGGAAATATGGGAAAGATAAAGTATCTAAATACTGAATATAAAATTGTGTAAAGAAAATAATTTTCATGTCAATTTTTTAATAGACAATTAAATTTGGAAAGCTTAAAATATTGTGATTGAAAAATTCCTTTTTTTTGCTAGTTATTTTTACACAAGTTCTAAAATTGTTTTGTGAATTGATCATTTGATAGTTGCTTATAAAATATTAAAATACAAAGAAGTAATTCATTGAAAATCTACTGTAGTGTATGTTGTGTAAATTATATTTATCGGAGTACAGAATATGTATTGAAGAATTTGGAATACACTAAGAATTGCTCAACAATATTGAAGAGATTTAATGCAATTAACTCTTAAGTTTGTTATAAAAAATGAATGTAGTTTCAAAATAATAATAGAAAACTGTAAGAAAAGTAATGAAAGCTGGTTATATATATTAAACATGTTACATAAAAAGGCCCTTTTAGACAGTTTAGCAAAAAGCATTTTTTCAACAGTTAAATTCTGGGACTCCATTTTATTTACTGATGAATGAAAGCTTAATCCTTATATGAATCATATGACAGAGGAAATCAATGTATTAAAATTAAAGAAATATAGAACTGTTATGTATATGATAGTGGGATAATCGTAGTATGGGGATGCAAAAGTTTAGTTTTGAGGAAGGAAAATTATTATGTACAGATTTATATAAATATGTGAAACAAAACCTACATTATAGCATTTGTAAGTTTTCTTTTGGGTTGGCTTTTCTATTTTAATCGTGGGCCGCGGTAGCCTAATGGTCAAGGCCATGGACTAGTGACCGACGGTTTTCGTTTAATCGCAGGTTCGATCCTTGGTCGCCAAAGACCCGCCGTGTAGCCGGGGCTGATGCACGTTAAATCTGTTCGGGACCCAAAGTCCTCCTGTTGGCATGGTGTGGATGTCAGGAGAGTGGGGTGCCAGCTCAGGTGTCGTCCTCGTCACTCGACCGTGGTTCAAAATTACGGGGTCCGTTGCCAATAGCCCTCGTGTTGCTTCTAGTGCGACGTTAATAAAAACTAAACTAAACTCTATTTTAATCGTATAACCTTCCAAAAGCAGATATCGAAAAATTGCTGTTTCTATTTCAAGTGTCAAACCAGTTCTTGAGACCTAAATTTAAAAAAAAAATCATGAGAAAAAAATTGACAATTAGCTTAAAAATTATAACTTGGGGGAAAAAAAGTGAAGAAAAATTATGTAATAGATATTTGAAGTTAAATAATCTTATTAATAATAAAGTTACTAAGCCTGTATGATTAAAGATTACTAAAATGAATGCATAGGGCGAATTGGTTGAAAACTTAATTCAAGAATTACAAAGTCTGTTGCTTATATTCATACTGCTTTAATAGATATTGATTTCACCAAACCAATCAGATAAAGAGAAATATATTTATTATGATTATATAGAAAGTTGTTTGCTCATCATTTGAATCTTTATATAGTTTTAACTTTGGCATTTGATTGTTTGAAAATTTTTAATTTATTGTAAAATACTTATTCTAATTTGTATATAATATTACTATTTTCGCACCATTAAAATTATTTAGAATATTTTGTCACACAAGTAACTGAACTATATATGCTGTTTAGGATTTTCTAATTGTTGAAAACTAGTGAATAGATAGTTTCAGCACAAAGCTTAATTCTAAAATGAATGTATTGCATGATACTGATATGAATGTTGTTACGTTATTAAAGTTTTTCATGAAATTTGTTGTTATAGAAGATTTTATATATTAGTAATGTCGGTAAAATATGTTTTAGGGATATTTTGCTATTGGGTCACGCTTAGCTCAATACTAGTTATGGTTATATATTGTGTGTGTGATTTTTACTTATTAGGTACACTATTTAGAAGTATTAATTGTTCTTTCATTTCAACAAATTAAAAAAAAAATATATAGTATTTTAGTGTAATAGATTATATGAATGTTAAAAATATTTCCATTGTGGATGCAGTATATATTGCCCATAAAATCTCATCTACAAGGCAGGGTCTGAAAAATTCTGGGTTTTAGTCTTGATTCTATCAAAATCATGTAAAATTGATGGATGGTGCTTGTTAAATTAAACTTAGTTTGTTATATAGGACATTGGAAGTCTTGTGAGTGAAGTACCAGAGGTGTTATATGTTTATCTAACTGATTTTTTCCATCATCAAATTGTTATGTTTTAGAATGATATAGATTTAGAAAGTATAGTTATATTATCACTATTTTAACCACTTAAGTTTTTTAAATAAACATTTTTTTTAAACAATTTCTTACTCAATTCGATGATATTAACTCAAAACGGAAGTCAAAACAATTTTAGACATTGAATTTTAAGAAGTTATACTAATTTTTTATTTATAGCAAAAAAATTGCATTTTTACTCAAAGTTGGTTTTTTTTTTTTAACTGTAGCTGGACTGGAAAGAACACTTTACGAAAAGGGATGTTAGGAAAGTGAATGTATTTTCATTTTGCTTACATTTAATATCCTCTTAAAATTCAGCTTTTGTATGGAAAATTTTAAAACAGGGAGACAAGCATAGTCCAACATCACAATCAGGACAAAAATATTTTTCTTTTCTCACCTGTTTTCAAAAATAGTTTCTTTTTGAGCAACACACAAAGCAGTAACCTTGTTGGTCTCAATTTCTTGTCAGTGAGAGTGATCACTTCTAAAAAATGTATTTCAGTCAATCGTAAAGGATTGTGTAAAATTTCTGGTCATCCTTTTTTCCCTATTAACTGTTCCTTGTCTTTAGATCAGGCTCTCAATTATATCAAGTCTACGATTCAAATGCGAGTATTTTCCTCCATGCATTCTGGTATAAAACAAAAGCATTCCAAAGTGATATATCTAAAAGGCGGAAGAATATTTTTTACATTTCTTTCCTCTTTTCTTTGTTATTAGGTGATTTGTGAGATGCTGATCCATTCTGTATACCCCTCCCATTGCATAATGGTACTTCATTACTACTTTTGGTTACTGTTTGATCTCATCTTTGTAAGAAAGTGCTTCAATCATTTTAGGATTGTGTATGGTAGACAACAGAGACACAACTTTTGTATCCATCTTTTTAATGAAGCACACCTTTTTTTTTGGTATTCTTATATTTTGCCTTTTTTGTTTTTCTTTGACAGCATTTCTTTTGAAATATCTTTCCTTCTAAGCTTGAGTGTTTCTTACACATCTGTTTTCTTGCTGAGAAGGATGTTAGCTTGTTCTGGAAATGTGTAATAATTGTCTGTTGTTGGCAGTATCCTTCATTCAATAAGTGGCTGATAAGAGTTATAACAACTTGATGACTTGCACAGATGCTGGTAATTATCATCAATGAGTGTATAATGAATTGATATACATAACACAACTTCGATTCTCATAGAATAAAACTTTTTATGCAGAATTGTGATCTTTTTTTAGTGGTTTATATTGTTTCCAATGTAATCTTCCCTTGAACAGCATCATGCTGTTATCGATTGTTACATCTCTTTCAGATGTGATAGTTGCTTGATAATGAGTATTCAAATATTTTATAACCAGCCCAGTTTATGCAACTTAGGGCACTCATGAGTTTTAGCGTCAAGTTTGATGTCATCTGAGAAATGAAAATGCCTGAATAAGATGAAAGTGTCGATTATACATTATTTTTGAAAACAATGGAGTTGTTGTTGAATGTCTCATATTCCATTAGTGCTCAACAATGAGCTTTTTCTCTATTCCTGGTAAAATATTCAAAGAAACAAAAACTTTCATTTCGTTTTTTGACGGTTCATATTTTCTCGTACTGCTGTTTCCTTGTAGATTAATGTTTTGAGTAATTCAGTCAGCATATTGATTAGTTTCAGCAACTATCATTTCGAGGAAAATATCAAGAAATGTAGAGTTCTATTACTTAGATCAATATTTAAATGAACAGCTGGATTCACAGTGAATGGAAATTGTGATGGAGCTAAAGGAGGATTACTAATGTCAATTTTATAAAAGTTCTAAACTTGAGTAAGGTCATACAAAATTTTCATTTCCTCATTACTAGAGAAGTCCGATAATGGACTTTCTTATCTACCAGAATCATTTAGTGAAATTTCAGATATTTCAGATTCACTATCTGATCCATCATGAGAGTTATCTTCTACTATAAGCTGCTCATTGTCACTCATTCTGCTTTTATTTTACCTTGGAATTAAAAAGAAATATTATTTGCAATGTGTGATTTGCTGAGCTAGTGAAAAAAAAATGGTTTCCTGCATAAAAAAAGCTGTAAAATTTGACCTAGAAACTTAAACTTATTTTACAATCTTATCTTTACTGGACAACTAGAGACATCTGTTAGAAATTTTGCAAATTAAATAGGAGGGGAAAAAAATGGGCCAACCAGTGAATTAGTATCCAAAAGTGTGATGCCCGAGTTGCATACGGGCAAATCAGGGACCCATGTGGTGACTGGGAATGAGTATTCATCAGTATAAATGTTAAATGCTTCAATCAGTATTTTTAATTTTTGAATTAATAAGCAAGATTTATCAATACAGGTTATTCTAAATTCATAGAGCAAGCAGATAGAATGCACTAAAACAGCATCTTGCGAGTTTAAGAATTCAGTTTGTCTGTTAGCTTAAATTTCGAGTTATGTTTACGAAACTAAGTTGTCCTACTGTTTTGAGTGGAGAATTAGATGATACAAGTTTCAACAATTAGTACACCTGTGCTCGTAAGGCTCTGAGAAAAATGTATTGTTCATATAAAGTTTAAATAATATCTGAGGAAATAATTTTCATTTTGTGATAATTTCAAATTTATAATGTGTGCAACTTATAAAATCATGTATCCTTCTGATAAGAGTAAAGAAACAGTCTCTTTTTCTACTATTAACAATGAGCCTCGTAATTTTGAACCACAATCTAGTGTCTAATGTGACACCTGAACTGATATCCATTCTCCAAATTGCCACATCCGACATGTTTTACGAGCATCAACTCGTCAACATGATAAGTCTTTAGTGAAATTCGGACTCGATCACATGACTAGTCAAAAACAACAACAGTTATGAGCTCACTTTCTCAGCAACTCTCTGAAAATTAATAAACCTTGATAAGTTTATAAGTTACATTTTTCAAGACCCATGTGATGACCGAGTGTGAAAGAATAGTCCCACTATAGTTCATGCATTTCATAAGAGGCAACTAAAATGGGTACCCAGCATCTGGGAGTATAGCCGGTCACCCTGCCCCTGGGGTTTATATCAGGGGACCTCAGGGACTTGAATTCTTTTGGTAAAGTATGGGCATCAAGACCCTGAAACATCCTAGTGATCTTTTTCTTTCCTATGGGGTTTATTGTCTTTGGTAAACACGGGTGACGCGCCCCTGGGATACCCTAGCAATCCTTCTCTTTTTTTTTCAACCCTCCTTCTTGTCTACTAATTTGTCTTTTCTACAATTTCTTCATGTCTAGAACACAGTTAAATCTTGTTTCGCGCATCATAGCCAAATCTGGCTCTTATGCGGATAAACTTTACATTCTCACTTCTCTCACTTGTGGGCAAATTAGGGAAGGTCCTTTTTTAAATACCTGAAGAGGGTTCATGCAAAACTGGGAAGTGGTTAATGTAAATTCAATGGAAAAAGACCTGCTGTAAGTTTGATATTCGACCTAGAAATTTTATTTCCTGTAGTTTTTGAATTGGTTAATTAATCATTATGAAGGCAAACAATGTTAATATATTTTTATTAGGGTATATTATAAGCGTATTGTACGAGTATTCCTTTGAAGAATACATTTTAGAATCTGATTAGTATTTCTCGGCTTATTTTATTTATTTTTTGTGTAGACATTAATTGGAATCCTTTTCTTTCTTTTTTCTTCAATGTATTTTATTTTTGATTAAATCTTTTTCTGTTAATGTTTTTAAAAATCTAAAGAAATTTGGAAAAAAAAAAAAAAAAAAAACTTCTACAAATATTTTTAATTTGTACAATTCATACAGATTTTGCTGTATTATTTGTATGTACAAGTTATTTCCAAAGGGTTTTAAATATTCAAAAATTTTCATATCTAGAATAAGCCTGGGAGGTAGTAAACCAGATGAAATATAAAGAATCAGAAATGTTCTGCTTGTTTTCATACACATAAATTTTGAAGGGAATGTAATTGTTGTAATGCATCAATTGCATAATGTTTCTTCCATCCCTGTGATGAGCTGAGGCTATTTTTTAAAAAGTATTTTTCTTAGAAAAAAAAAATCATTCTGCTTAAAGTTTAATAGTATTAACTTATAAATGATATGTTTATAAAAGTCAGAACTTTAAATGCAGAATGTATGCATGAATCCTATTTCTGATCATATTCAAATCTGTGTATGTTAGCTGATTCTAAATTCTAATTAATTAAGGAGATAAATGCTAGAACACAAAATAAAATCTTTTTATTTGAATCAACAAATCTTGGCACGAAATATTTTTGTATTCCATAAATTTTTCTGAATTATATCTTGATATACATTTTATTTTAAAGTTATATTTTTGAAAAAAATTCTGTTCTTCAGGGAAAAGATGCTTATCTGTATTAGAATATGAGGATAATTGTCAAAAAGAGTATCTGAAATCTGTGGAGAAAATATGAAATTTAGTACTATTATTTTTGAAATTTTTAGTTAACTGTGGAGCACAAGTTATTTGTATCAAAACATTATTATAGAACTTTCTGAACAAAATGTTTATTTTGAAATTCTTGAAGTTTAGATGGAAATTAAAGATTAAGTTCTCATATAAAATACACTTCTTTTGGTAATGGGATATAATAAATGTTTACTTTTAATTTATTTATGAGTTTTGATATAGTGATAATCTTACTAGTTCAATAATTTGCTTGCAAGATTGTAGAATAGGAAAGTTTTAGATGAAAATATATATCATTGTTGAGTGAAAATAAACTCATTTTTTCTCTAATAAATCATAAATAAGTTCTGAAGTTGCAAGGTTTATTTTGCTTTCTTTTTATTCTGAAAATCAGATCTTAATATTCTAGGAAACCTAAGAATGTTTTTGTACTATAATCAGGCTGGTGCAATGATTATATCTTTTCTTTGTATTTCATGTTTATATTTTTTTAGTGCATTTCTATCTAACCTTTCTGTGAGTGGTAATGTATCACTTTCTCAGATACTTGAATTGACAGTTTCTTTAAAGGTTAGTTATAGGAACATGTGTGTTTAAAAAGTTTTTTGACAGATAGGATGAAAAATTGCATGTCATAAAATTACTATCTATCAAAATAAGAGTGAGTATTGAGTTTAATGTAGAGGTTGAAAGTGGTGTGCAGTGAATCTACAATCTGTTAAAATTAGTAGATAGTCAAATATAGATTGAAAAAACATTGATGTAAAAGTTTTTTAAAGTGTCAATAATTCAACACCATTAATATATTTATTCGGAACCCAGTTTTTGGGGAGGGTGCTCCTGAGTGTCCTTCCTGCCATGTCCCTTACACAATTCATCACATTTTAATTGACTGTCCGGTGTTTGATCATCACTGCTGAATTTTTTTTCATTCATTAGTTTTAAATCTATCTGACTTGTTGGGGAAAATCCCCCACCATAACTTATTTGCCTTTTTAAAACACTTTGACCTTTTACACCACATTTGACATTTTAACTTTTAAACTTTTGTATTATCTTGTGTGATTAGTATTTTTAATATCACATTATTTTAAATTATTTTAACAATTGTTTGATGCAGCATAGCCTGCTTTGGCTCTTGTGCCATAACACCCCATACATACATGGAACCCAGTTTTTATACAGGTATGGTTTTCAAAATTTGTGATCCTATTGATTTGCTGGAGTATTATTGGAAGTCTTTAGTTATAAAACACAATTTTTTATGAGTTTTTTAATTTTTAGAAAAATATATTTAGTTGACATTGTCATGTACATTTATATTTATGTATAATTTTTAAAGTGAATATTAAATTTGTAAATGAAAAAGAAAATTTAAATTTTTAGTCATATATATGTTGGGTCCCAACTTTAAAAAAATATTCTTGAACAAAATACAGTAAAAAAATAATTTATTCTTTTGATTTTTTGGAGAGGATAAACATTTACTTGGGTGGTCAATTTATTTGAAATGAACAGTTTGTCAGAAAAAAATTGCTTATTTACATTTGTTCTTTTCATTGTTTACTTTTTGAGGGAACTATTCTTTGCATTCAATATATTTATGCATTATCATAATGCATAAAATCATTTAAAAATAAGTGTTTTTTTATGGATTAATATTATTTAGTTGCAATTTATTTTAAAAAAGATAGTTTAGTTGCCAATAGATTTTTCAGTACTAATTAGGGTTTGTTTTAATATGAAATTGAATGAAATATTAATCTTCAGTTTTAAGCCAGTAATTTGGATTGTGCTGAGTTATTTTGTCCTTAAAAAATCATTGATAAATATTGGGCTCCAGTTCTTTTGCTTTATGGATTAAATTTTTAAAATTCATTTGTTTTTGAAGTATTTTAATATTTAGTGAATTCATCAGTCAAATTTGTACTTTATTCATATATTAAATACTCCAAACCAAAATTATCCAAGGTTCCATCATCAATTGTGCTTGACTGTTTGGCAAAATCTCTCTTCAACACCTTTGAAGCTAAACAAAATATGACTATCCACACTATCACAAAAGTAAAATGCTTTATGAGCAATGCAAGATCAGAAGAGTTCTACTGCTCAAAAGCTTTTTCCAACAAATATAAATTTTTACAATGGTCTCTGCTTCCTCAACAACCCCATCATATGAAATATTGTTCTTTTATCTTCCAAATCTAAAGTGCAAATGTCTCAGAAATATCCTTTTACATTCAGTTCCATTGTAAAGTTATAGCCTCCTAAATTCTGTATTAGATTGGATTGGGAAACAAATACATCTGGATATTTTAGAATTTCTAAATTTATTTCCTTTTTATTTTACATTGTATGGGTAATTTGTATTAAGAAAATAAGTGTTTGATTCTATTTCAGAAAATGTGAAGTGTTAAATTTCTATTTTTCTAGTTGAGAATTATGTATACATTTCTTTAAATAAATATTTATAATCATCTTATTTAAAAATATTAAACTTTAATATAAATCTTGTATGTTTATTTTGTTAATTTAGCACATAAAGTTTCCAGTGCTGTTATAATTAAATTTGAATAAATTTTATTTTAGGGTAACTGTGACAATTTAAAGATTATTTTTGAATAAATGAAGGCAAATTTAAAATGACCCCTGCTCAACATAGTTGCTTTGTGCAATGTCATTAAAAGAATAACAAGAAAGTAGTGTAATTTAATTCATCAGGACAAATAAAAAAAAGGTGAGATTATTTGACTTAATGAAACTAATTATATGTCTCTCAAATTTCTTTCCTGTGTTATTTTCATCATCTTCATAATATGGTTTATGTGTCTTTTTGATTGAAGTAAATCTAGTTAAGTTCTTAAGAGATACATTTTTTTTGAAAATTCAATTTTTATTTAAGAATAACCAAGAATTAAAACACCAAACTAAAAAGTACAGGAGGGGGAGAATCATTAGAAAAATATATTGATCACCAATTTTTGAAAAATTATTAGAAAGAGTATTGATTTATATAATGTGCTTATTCCTTTGAATTTAAAATTATCAATGAATGTATTTAGTGCTATTCATATTTTATTGTTGCCTTCATATGTGAATTATTAAATTTTAAGAAAAAGTTAACTGTTCTAGATTCAAAGTTAAATATGTTTGGGTAAGAAACCAACAAAAAGAAATCTATGTGTAATTGTTCTAAATATTAATATTAACTTTTGAGTATTGCAAATGGTTTAATACAGACTTTTATAGTATGAAGGTAATAGTTTTTCATAGTTTGGAATATATGGGTTTAGCTGTTTTTTTGTTTTATACCATACTATATTTTGGGAAATTAAAAAAAAGATAAATTAATTTATTTGAATACATACTATTTTCTATTTGGTCATGCACCCTAGCAGTATTCCATTAAAATTGAAATTTTCACTTTTCATACATGCATTGGACAGAATTTTTGTTTAGCTCTTTGATTTCCTCTCAACATGAAATTAGATTTAATTATAATTTTATTATTTTTTTTACTCGTTATCTATATAAGGTAAAATGTATTTAGAACGAACTGTTTTTTAAAATTTTATTAGATAAGCATTTCAGTTTTGTTTACTGCAAAATGTAAATTTAATTATTTAATAAATGCTATGATATAAAGATTATTTATTTACCTAAAAACACATTTTAAAATAGTTTTATTGGTTTAGCTTAATTGTTTTGTGAAAATACGAGATTTTCGTTTAAGTTCTAAACATTTTCTTTCTTATATTTTAAATTTTCCTTTACTTTTTATTTTAAAGACCTCCTGTATTTTAAAAAAAATAAGTTTTCATTCCAAACTGTAGAGATTTCATGTGACTTAACATTCTGATTTAAGATCTAGAAAATTTTTCCTGCAAAACATTGTGGTTCCACTGAAGCAAATGAATCATCTCTTTTGTGGTAAGCGTACCTAATATTTTTCTTGAAATTAGACTGAGAATGTGCTTAATATTGTTAAACTTTTCCGATATATTCTTTCATAAAATATTTGATTTACTTTATGTAAATAATGCAATACTATATAATTTGACTATTTATGTAAAATATAGTCTTAATCATTGACATAAGTCATCTAAAATTTTCTGTCATTTCAATCTTATTATTCTGTAAAATATTTCATTAATAAGAATGGAGGAAAAAAAATCTGGTCATGCTTGAAATTTTTTAAAAAAATTTGCTTTTAATACAGTGTTAAAAGATACATGTATTAGTACATAATGAATAACACAAACAATAAAAATTAACGAAGTTTGAAATTTCAGTTTTAGAAACTAAATTTCTTTTTCCTGTTTGAGGCTTTTGTTTAAAAATGTTCATATGTATCAAATGAATTTGTTGTAGCAAAATTATTTTGCTCCGATTTAAGAAGTTACTTTATAAGCATTCTTTAAGCATTTGAATAATTTTAAGCTTTAATTTTAAAAGTTTTTTAACACATATTCAAATCAACTACTAAATTATATGGAAAATAGCAATTTGAAGTATTTAATTTAGCTTCTATACATACAATTGTCATGTTGAAAAAGTTTATTAATTTAGTACTTGAATAATATGTGGCAATCCTATATTTAATTTATTATGATAAAATAGTTAATTTAAAAAATAGTTTTAACTTTAGTGGACACTGCCAAATTTTTACAGTTGTTTCTGAACAGTATAGAAATCTTGCAATTTAGGTACAAGAGTAAAAATACATTCCAACTGGAAAAAAACTAGCTCTTGGAAAAAAATGGAAATGCTTTTTTTTAAAAGTAAGATTGGTATTTTTTTCATTCTGATGGAAATCTATGGGTTGGAACAAAAAAAAAGAGAAGGAGAAAATTAAAAATGTATTTGTAAGTAAGATAATATATATAGCATTGAAATACTTAATAATTTGTGAAAAACAAAAGAAAACTTTCCCACCACTTAGTTTAAAAATATCCTAAACTGAATAAAGATTGTAAACTAATCTCAAATTAAAAGAATAACTTAAAATATTATTAAATTTCTCTTAGAAAGTGAAAAAGTTCACATAGTGGTAATTATTCTGTTGTAAATATTAAGTATTATCTATAATTTGTTCTGTATTGGATAATTTTCTTTTTTAAAATTAGGAATGGGAAGATAAATTGGACAAATTACATTAGAAATTCGGGAGTTTGTAATAAATCATTTTAATAATGAGTTTTTAGAATGTGTTGCAGAACTAGCAAATGAAGTCATTTTACACAATCAAGAGATTAAAAGCTACAAATTCTATCAAAGATAAATCAAAAATTCCAAACAAATTTCTTTCTTCAGAATCTAAAGAGCAATGGCTTGTTTAAAAAATGAAGAAAAACCCTATACTAAAGAATAACTCATTTCTGCTCCAAAATTATTTGTAGAAGCAGAAAAGTATTTGAAAAAAAAAATCATCTTGAAACCATAAAAACTATACTAAGAAAAATAATTTGAATGGGGGAGTTGCTAGTAAAAGGTCTTTTGTGATTACAATTATTTGAAAAGATAGAAATTTTTAAAATACAGAAGAACCTTGTGAATTAGGACCATTTAACTTGAATCTCCGGATAATCTGGGTATATCTGCAGGAAGAATTTTTTTTTTTTTTTATCTGAGAAGCAATCTGCAAACAATATTGATATGTTCATCTACATATTTTGAAAAATCACCTTCTGAAACTTATAACAACTATGAATGTAGGAAAGGGAAAAGTAGGTGGAGGGAGCCTTCACAAATATTCTTTGAAAAATCTATAAAATGTTCATTACACTTCTTATCCCCAGAGACAAATGAATATGGTACAGCATTGTCTAAATGGAAAATGTGGTGAAATAACTTTAATTAAACTTACACTCATATATTGTTCACAGAGAAGATGTCTTTATCGTCTGCAAATGCTTCGTACATGATTCATTCAACTTTTCTATATTTTCTATATGTATGCTTTACTTTATTCTCTCTTATTCTCCAGTTAACTTTTGACTCTTTGACTTTCAAATCAACTGCACTTCCCACTGGTAGGGATTTAAATGTCTTTAAATGTTTATAATGATAATACGCTTATATTTCGATTTATTAATCGTAAAACACGCACAGTAATATAAAAAGTGACTGAAAAGCAATACAAATTTCCTGTTATGAAAATATACTTAAAATTTTGGGGATTAAAATAACTTACAGAAATTTATGATAAAATGAAAAAATATATTCTTAGTGTGTAAATTGTGCAATTTGAATGGACTTGCACTTGTATTACTCTGTAACTGAAGAAGTGGTTATGTTGTGAAGCTTAGTTCCATATATATAGTACACATTTTCACTGAATTTTTACAAATACTTTTTTTAGTGTACACTCCAGTTTGAACGCATCACTCACTGCTTATGTCATTCACATTTTTATGCACATGTGCCACTTCTCAAAGCAGTACACTTTCAGGTGCTTGGATTCTTTAGATAAGTTTGGGAATCATGATCCTGAGGTACCTTAGTGGTCATTTTCTTTTCCATGGGGTTAATTATCTGGTAAACTTGGGATGACACACCTTCAGGATAACCTAGGGATTCTTCTCTATTTTTGAACCTTCTTCTTGGTAACCAATTTTTACCTCTTTTTCCATATTCTTTTTCTAACATCTAGATCACAAATACATATTTTTTGGTACAGTGTGGTCAGATTTGGCTCTTGCACGGTAAACCTCTACTTTCACTCACTCTCAAAACAGAGGCCAATGTCACACTTCCTATAGAAACATAGTTTCTTAAAAAGTCCACCACTTTAAATTATTTGGTTGTCACAGTAAAAAAAAATGCCTTTTTTAATATAAATATTTACTATTTCTTATAAAGTAAAAATTCCTTTAGAAGAAAAATAAAAAATTATGAATTAGAGTAAGGGCATGTAAAGCTTCTTTACGTGCCACTACTGACTTACCAATTTATAACACAAAACAACAGAATAAAAATTAACTTCAGCACTGTTGAAAATTATCTAATTATAAACTGTGTCTAATTATATCAGTTGCTGACATCGTATTATTCATACAGCTGAGTTCCAATAGCCAATGAAAGAATCCCCCCATTTTTTTTTCTAAACAGTATCACACTACAGATTATCAATGTCATCATTGTTGGAACAAACTACTGACTCATATATTCAGTGGCAAATAGATTCTCATAACATTTTCTTTCAAGTATAGTTTGTGAGAAGCAAACTTGACATTGATATCTAACTTTCGTCCTTGTAACTTGAGTGCATATATCTAAGGTTTGTCTTTTAAAAGTTAATTCAGATTTTTGACTGTGTTCTGGTACCAAATAGTTAGACTTCATGCGATTTTAGTGTAATATTAAAAGTAAAGATTTTTAGTTTTGGTAAACAGTTTTATTTGCTGATGGAAGCAAATCTCTCATTTTTTATTCTGATAAACAAGCTTATGTTTGAATATGGCCAAATGAAGAGTGTCAGCCCATAACCTACAACTTGTTCTTAAATAGAGGTAGATTGTTTATGGTTTGGTGATCCCTATCAACCTCTGTAGTAAAATAGTAATTATGAATGAATTTAATGAAATATCTTTAATGAAAATAAAATTTTTGTATTTTTAAGTCTGAATGTGATACCAAATTTTGGATCAATGTTGAATCTTTAAAAAAAAAAAATTGTTACTTAATCCAGAGGCTTTAATCTATGTTTTCCATAATCCCAGAATATTCTAGGATAGATCTGAATGGGTGATTGACAGGACTTTGCGAGGAGAATGGAAGCATTCTTCAAAGAGAAAGGGAAAAGGTCTACCTTTAGATTTAAAACTTTTAATTTTTGTCCAATTGCTAAAAATTTGCGAGCTGTTATAAAACCCTTTTTTGTGATAACATATTTCTCATTCAATTAATTATCTCAGTTATTTATCACATAGCCCAATATTTTCAATTGATCAAGAGTTCTCAAGATATGCATCCTCTTTTATGTATTCTGAGTATGCCTTTTTTTTTCTGGCATTTCTATTGACAGTTTCTCTTTAAAAGATCTGAAATCATTATGCATGGTTGTCATCATTATGCTTAATGGATTTGTCAGGTAAAAAACCAATATTCGAAGTATTTGCTTAAAAATTATAATGTACATGACTTGCATAAATTTTGGAATCTGTTGTGGCTAAAAGTCATGTTGGTTATGGTGTGGAAGTTTGCAGAGTCATCTTCGTCACTTGGTTAAGGCTCAAAATTATGAGATCTGTCTCCTATAGTCCTCTTGTTGTTTCTGTGTGTGACGTTAAGAAATAATCCATTACATAAATTTTAGTTTGTAGACCAAAAAGGAATTGTATCTTTTATGTAGAATTATTTTTTTTTTATGATAAACTTGTATTAAAGTATTTTCTGCATTTTAGTACGTAAATAATTTTTGAATCGGCTCTTTAGAATTCAGAAAATCATATTTTTCATTCATGCAATATATCTCCAAAAAGTGTTTTAATTCTCTTTTGTTACATTTTTTTGATCTGTTTTACTCTGAAGAGCATATGTAATGAAATGATTATTTGATGATTACCTAATTTCTGGTATTCAATTATTTTTTATAAGTTAAACAACCAATTTAAAGATAATAAAATTCAGATGTATTATCAACTTATGAAATTTGATGATACTCTTCATTATGCAACATATCCTAAACAGAGTTGATTTATGCAAAACATTTGTTTTGTATCTACTGGGAAAATAAAAGAAAATCAATTATGCAAAAGTGAATAAATTTAGAAAATTTTTCAGCTTTATACCTATTAATCTCTTACATCAATGTTATTAGATTGTATTTATAGTATTTTGTGATGTGATTGATCAATTTTGGAAAAAAACATTGAGTAAAGTTATCAAAAGTTTGGAAAAATTATTCAAAACAGGGCAATGAGAGACTATATACTAACACTAGGATTAATGAAAACTTGATTTTTTTTCTATGTAGTGTTAGACTGACTTACAGAATGATAGTATTACATATTAGAAAGAACAAGATCCGTTTTTTAAGTGCATGTCACATAAAACTGGTATAATTTCTTACAACTGAGCTCACTTTGAAAATTTTAAAAGAATTGAGAGAAAGATGATTTGGTTAAAAACATCTTTTATTTTTTTTGAACAATACTTCAAAAATTAATGAATGATATTGGAAAAAAAAAATAGTTTAAAAAAGCAGAATATATGTACTCACTGGTGAATAATTGCTAAAGATGATTACAAAATGAACTGCAACAAAAAATAGAGCAGGAGAGAAAGCCCAGATTGTAAAACAACTGTTGCCACACTGTTCAGCCATTAGACTTAATAACATTTAGTATTTTGGAAAATATAGAAGTTTATGAAACATGTTTAAAGAAAAGTGTTCATTTGATTCTGTGTATGGAACAATGGGAAAATGCATATAAACGACAGTAGGGATCTTTGAAAAATTCATCAGTACTTGATATGACTACTGTGGAGCGTAATGCAATATTCTGCTCATCATGTCATGCTTTTCACAACATTATTCTGGAGCTGTCAAGTCAATTTATCTCATTCCTGTGTTGGAGCATGAATGAGGGTGTTTTAGTTTATTGGAGGTTATTTCTGACATGCAAATCACCTACCCAAAGCATCCCAAAAATTTCATTGGGATTTAGGTTAGAAAACTGTACTGGCCATACAAGATATTGTATACCCTCACTCTCTAGACATACTTGAACAGAAATTTCATAGAGATTTAGGTTAAAAACTGTATTTGCCATATAAAATATTGTATAACCTCACTCTCTAGAACATACTTGAACAGATTTGTCCATGAAAACAAATTTAATACTGACAGTATCACTGAAAAAGTAAACATGAGGCTGTAGAACTTCTTAAGTTTACCTTTGGTTGTTCATTTCCACTGATTTGAAATCAGGTAGAGACATGCAGACATTGATCTTGAGACTGGTCCATACAACAATGCTGAATGGGGTATATATGATGGTTATTTTCTTGAATATTTTTTGGATGATATGCTATGCTACTCTCATGCTAGATTAGTTAGCATTTATAATCTGATTACTGACTGAACCAACTCTTATGTGAAAAAAAGCATGCCCAGTCCTGGTTGGCCCAATTTTAATGCTTATGGACATCATTGCTACCATCACTATATTGGAGTCTGGACAATGGTGCACATTCAATAGGTTTGCAGGCATATAGTCCTCTTTCTTTAAAATGTTTTGCTACAGTTTTTTCGAAGATCATTTGCCCCATGGTATAAAAATATTCATTTACCACTTAAAGAGATGTAGAGCATTGGTTCTTTTTTGCCAATATGGTAATTAACCTGTTTTTTATTGGCATTGTACTTCTACCATAACCTCCTCCATATTGCTGGCTATGCATTCCAATTGTTTTAAATGCTTTCCACATTTGTGAAATAAGGCTGTGGGTTGTGTTGAGTTACCTGGAAACATCTGTTATTTTTCATCCTTTCTTCAATCTTTCTAATAATACCGTCACAGTTAAAATCATCTTAAGTGATGTCATAAAACATAGAAAATTTCAAGTTCATCAATTCTTTCCCATCAAACTTTCATTTGGAACGATAGCTCTTCACTTGCATGAAATCCTTTAAATCTCTTAACAGTGTTTTCAGGTTATGAACAAGTGAGGGAAAGAAAATTTGCATACACACTACCCTTCATCCTACATCCCACTCTTATTTTGATATTCCATATATTGCTCCCTTTCTTTTTGTGGTTGCTATATGTGATAATGACATTCACCCTTAGCAATTGTCCACCAGTGTATATCAGAAACTTTGTATATTTGCAGGGATACTTGAACTAGATTTGTTCAGAATTTTTAGTTAATGTATTTAAAATTTTCAACTGTTGATTTGTTTATGTTTCTGTGTATATTTATGGTAAAATTTTGACTGGAGTTTTAAAACCATGGTTGTGAATTCATAATTAAGAGATTTTGCTACAGCAAAGCAACATTTATTAAAGACATTTATGATTATAAATTTTTTTATCAGATTTATTGTAAATATCTATGAATCACACACACTTGAAAGTTTAAGAATATTTTTCTTAAGGATGCATTTATTTTATCAACAGTGTTCAATTTTTTGGGAAAAATGTTTTGCTTGTGCTATAAGTTTTAAGTTGTTATTGGCTTGCTAGGTGTTAATTACCCATAACATTTATCCTAATGTATTGGTTACATGCTACATTTATCAGGAACTTGAAATGTATTCATTTGTAATGAAGCAACGGATAATGTACGCAGACAAAATGCTATATAATGAAATTGCTTTTGATGGAGTAAGCTCTAGTATTGTAGTCTTAACTTTCAAAAGAAATTGTGCTTGTAAATTTGGTATTCATACTCACTCAATTTTTTTTCTTTTTTTAGTTGATAGTTTAATGTAAGTTATGTATTGTAAAGGGTATTTATTGCTATGTCTTGATTTGCACACATACAAACACGCATATATATAATATATGCATGCTATTGTAAACATGATTTTTTTAAATATAATTTATGAAAGTTAAGTTGAGTTAAAAATTTGAATTGGAAAGGCATTTTGATAGAAATAACAAACACACGATTAAAAAACTGCAAACTAAAGCTTTCTTTCAGCTTTTAATTGTTTCAATAAATGTACTTTTTGTTTAAAGAACCAGTGACATGTTTCTGCATTATAGTCATGCTGGGAAAATGAAATTTACATTTGACTGAATAAATATTCAACTTCGTTAGGTTGATATAAAATTTTTAAATAATAGTCAGAGGATGTCAGTTAGTAATTGTAATAAAACATATTTCCTTAGTATACAATTGTAAGAAACATTGATTTTTATCTGGTGTTGAAAAAATTTGCAATTTTGACTTTTCATGGATGAAATAAATTTGTCTATTTCATATAATGTATCATGATCGAATTTTGAAAACTGAGAAAATTTAGAGTGAAGAGCATTGAAACAATAAAGAAGTTGATGGAAAAACATTTATTTTTTTAAAAAACTTGTTTTAAGAAAAGGTAAAACCTATAAAGTACATGTATTGTTTGAAATGAAATTTGTTCTTAGGTGAATTATATGTTGATTGACATAACTTCTTTAGAATAGAAAAATTTTCTTATTTTGGATACATTCTGTGTGAATTTGGTCAAAATATTTATATTATAAGAAATTCAATAATAGTTGAGAAGTTGTATACATATTTAAATGTATGTGGAGGAAAATAGATTGATGTTATATAATTAGCACATTAGGACACCAAATAGAAATATTTCTATATAAATTGGAAAACATTGATAGACCATATAAATTAGTTTAACATTATGTTTTAGAATTTTGACACTTTAAATCTTTATTTGATCTATAATTAATGTAATTGTGTATTTTGGAAATAATTGTTATTAAGAATCCTCAAACTTTATTATACATTTTAACATTTTTTTTCTTCTTTTGCAGCTGGGGTGTTTGCACTCTAAATTGGGGGTTAATGTGTTACCCCAAATTAGGAGTGAAGTTTTGCAGTCAAATGAGAAAAATCAATCGAATTTATCAACAATGGATAATTTTGCTAGTGGCCTTAATGTTCCAGTGTCATCAACTGCTGATAGTTCTTCTGGTATAATGAATTTTATAATACTTATTAATAATACATTTTATGTATTTCCAAACAAACTCTATATTTTGTATATTTATTAGTCCTTAATATGCATGTCTTTTGAAAAAGGTATTTAATTTTTATGTATTAGAAAAACAAGTGTAATTAATTTGTGCATATAAAAGTTTATTGTTCTGTTGTCAGTAATTGTTTTATGTCCATAAAAATAATATCTTGCATCTTATTAAATGTTCAGCCAGAACTATATATGTGTAGAAGATACAGAGAAAATAAACATATTACTGTAATTACCCATTCAAATTAGATCCGTTTCTGGTATGTGAATGATGTTGTGAAGAAAGATAGACAGTAAATTTTTGAAGTTTAAAGTGTTTATTGTATCATTATAGATATTTTAGGTGTATTTGAAAAAATGTTTAAAAATAAAAAGTTGTTTAGTTTGTAGAAGCTTGGTATATATTAATGGAAGTAATGAGTTAGTTTGTTCTTTCAAACTGATTTTGTATTAGTTTCTGCCTATAGCAAACAGTTTCAACACCTGGAACATCCTAGAAAAATATTTGAATTAGGATAAATAAAATTGCTTCTGTTATGTAATCATTGTTCATATCTCAAAAGCTAGAAACTGAATTTAATGCTTCTAGCTTACCATTTGAAATAGAATCTCATAAAAAAATATTTTCATAAGACTTAAAGGGAAATGCATTTATATCAGGAAGTAAACCTTATGTGCATTACCATTTTTTGTAAAGTGGAGCAAATTTGAGCAAGTGTGGAACACGTGAGAGTTTCGTCAACAGCATATGATGTAGTCTTTCCAATAACAGGGGGAAGTTAATTTTCAATACTGCTATATATAACAGATAAGTATTTTGAATCCTTCTGGGATCTTTAGGGTATGCTACTTTTACATCAATATAGATTGAATGACATGGATAGAATTGACATTAAGGGATATATTTACTTCTTACCTTTACTACAATGAATTGGTGTCTAGGCACAAAGATATTAGAAGAAAGTCTTAAGAATATTATGCAAAGCATTTAAAAGTGTATATAGATCAAGTTTTCCTTTTTTTTTTTTTTTTTTTTTTTATAAAGAATGTAAGTTTCGAATTCTGATTTGAATTACTAAATTCAAGTTGAAAAATAGAGTTGCATGACTAGGTATCACTAATTGACAGCATTATTTTGAACCTAGATTTGTTGATAGGCTTATCTGATCTGGTAGCTCATTCAAATATCAATTGCTTTCCAAATATTTATACCATGTCATTTGTCATTTTATCATATTTATATCAATTGAGCAATTTGAGACCTAATTTATTTTCATTTGAAATAGCTCCAACAATGTCATAAGATTATTTGGTTGAATTGAATGTTAAATCTGTTATCACTGATTCTTTATTCAGTGCTTTGCCAAATCTGTCTATCAAACCATTAAACCCCTCATTACTGATCTAATCGGTAATCCTCATCTGTTCATTTAGATTTTTGCAGCTATATTCTCTTTAAACAAATTGTGCATTTTTTAGTAGAAGGTATTGAATGAATATAGTGGGCAATCTGATCTTCTAAACTAGGTCTGTTCAATCCAAATGACTTTGTGAATCACTTTGGAAATTTGTTTTATTCCAGGTGTCACATTATATATATACATGTGTGTATATATATTTAGTGAATTTAATTTATCACTTTCTTTTTAATTTTGGCTATTTTAATGTTAGTTCAAATTCTCACATTAAAAACTATTACTACTTTTATCTCTTGAGTCATTTGGAGCAAGTAATCCTCCCAAGTCCCATTAGGGAAATCCAGAACATTCAGGATTAAACAGAGGGAAATTATATTTTATGAGTTAAATGCATTTGTATGAAATGTAACTGCAGGACAGTTTTTCAAATTAAAACACAATGCTGGTGCTAAATTATTATCAATTGAAACACCAAGTAGTCAGTTGGTCTGCAACCATAACTTCTGGGTCAGATATATATTTGGCTTGCTGAAGACACATTGGCTACTACTATTTCACATGATCCGTGTGTTGCATTCCCTCCTTGTGTCTAGTGATGCACACTCGCTCTCTTCAGTAAGTTTTGCTGGTTGGGTATGTATTGTGCATCACTCACTCTTGCAGACAGCCCACACTTTTTTAAAATGAGCTCAACATTGTAATTGTTTCTGAAGAAGAATATTGAAGAAAAAAATCATGACAATGGTAGAGTCAGTGAACTGAGGTATTTTCATTGTAGTGGGATGTGATATGAATGACTTATGGTGGGATGTTCTTTGGTGCATTTATGAATGAAAGTTTAAATATTTATTTGGATGATCCAGTTTCATGGGCCACAAGTTGACATCAGGTAAGTCAGGCCTGTTCTAAAGAGAAAACTTAGAGTAGAGTTATTTATGTTTTTTGCACTATGAAATTTTTTTTATGTGTATTTTATTTATCTAAAATAAGAGTTGATCATTTTTCAACACCTTATTTGACTTTTGTTTAATCGTAATTTTATCATAACTATAACCTTTTAATAGTTATGAATGAGCCCACCTTGCATTTGAGTAGCGCACTATGATGCACACAGACGAGTTCAGCTTGACCGAAGTTTTTCAATCCAAATCGTTGCAGCCAAGAAATTTTACACTACTCATCTAGCAAAACTTTTCCCCAATGCGTACTGACAAGCTGATTTTGTCCATGTATATTAACTGGCATTGTTTGTGTTATAAAGGATTCTCACCACAAAATTTACTTAATTTGATAGCATATAGGTACACTAGAGGCAACATGAAATTTTATGCTTAATGAGGGAAAATGTTATTGATCTAATTGTAGTTGATCTAGTTATTTTCGTTATGTAATTTGGTGGGAGTTTGTTGCTGAAATATCTTAAAATTGAATGCTAGATAATTCTAATGAAAAATAATTTTAATGATTAAATATGTATGAGGAATAATTCCATGTTTTAAAGTATATCACACACAAAAAGAGTTTCAAGTAAATATATCAAATGTTTCATAAAGTTTGGAATTGCATGTATTATTTAGATATTATAATATTGTAGAAACTAATATTTCTAATATTTATCATTTACTGATTTATTTAAAAGGGTACGTAGAATTTTTTTACGTATAACATTAACATATTGCAAATAATTCTTTAAGGAACTAATCTTTTAAAAGCGAGTGAGCTATTTGTATCAATGTCGGAAAAAGGGTAGCATTTTCAAAAGTAACTGGGTGTGTGTGGGGGGGACTGCTGCCACTTTCAGCAACTGTTTGATTGTAGCGTTGCATGTGTAGGTAATAAGTGAGCAAAAATAATTGATTTGCCTTACTGTCAAAGGCAGGGGTCTCCAAACTTTTCAGCCCAAGTCTGCCTTCACTGTTAAACAGCAGTTTGAGGGCTTGCTACACTCTTGTGGTCCAAATAAAAAAGAATCAAAACATAGACGTTTTTAATTATTTATTTAATATTTTTTTCAGTTATTTAATAACACTTTGATATTCTATACATGAACACATTTATTAGTGGGAATAGTGAAATTGTTTCCTGGATGCCAAATTAGCAGATATTTCTGACTTTAGATTTGATGTCCCTAACATCAACAGTGACCTAAGATTATCATTAGACAAGTGTGTTGTTCCAATGATGGAAAAGTTTTTATGTTATGAAAGTCTTCCTAAAGCAATAACTAGTAAAACCCTACCAGTTTGCTTCTTTTAACCATGGCCTAATCTATTTTATAATTGGCCTTTGTTAAGGATTCATTTTCATTTGAGGATTTACTGAACAATGGCTCTGAGATGTGAATTGATTTTGTAGTAGTTTAGAAAATTTTTCAGCATGGACTTTACCCTCCAATTGTTCATATTTCTCCAGATGTTTGCTTCAAGATCGACAGCGCAGGTTGTATTCTTTCATCACAGCCACGGTTTCGTTACAATCACACACACAATGCTTTCTCACCGGACATGATAAAGAAGTATTTCTAATTCCATTTTTCTAGGAATTTTTGACATTCATCTATTTTTCATTTTCTCTTTTTGGTTATTGTTGGGCATTAAAATAAATTGATTTCAGCCTGAATAGTTACTGGAACTGAAAGTATCTAACATACAATATTACTTAAAAAACCCTGATAATGTAAAATAATTTTGTTGCAATTATAGCTGCAAATGAACCGAATTTTTTTTTTTTTAAAAAAACTTATTATTTCTTAAGTTAAACTTCCATGAATATAGTCTGCAAATATATACACTTATGATAGAGAGATTGTTACTTTTAATGTTTCCACTTCAAAATACTTAGAAAATTCTAAAGACATTCCAAAACTAAAGACACTCCAAACTAAACTAAAGACATTTAAACTAAACTGTGTGTGTCTATTTTAATTCAGTAAAAATGTAACGTCCACATAAGCAGTGGCTAATCTTGATTGGATACACAAAAATTTCAGTTTTCCCCCTGTAGATAAAAAGGTCTCCACGGGCCGGATGATGAGTATTGCACAGACCACATCTGGCCTGCTGGTTGTAGTTTGGAGACCCCTGGTCAAAGGTTAACATAATAAAATCTAAATTATGTGAAAGTTAGTGTAATTTAGTAAGTAATTTGCATTGAAAATTTCTATTTCTTTTGTTTATTCATAATTTGTGAAATGGATGAATCATGAAATGATTTTTTTTATTTTTAGGGAGAAATTTGTAAATAAATTTAAAAGGTATTATTTAACTATTATTTAAAATATTAATGTGTGACTTGGTTACATTTTCTAAAAATGAATATTTTAAGATATTTTTTACTAAAATGCATGAAATTTTTTTTGTTACCTGTAACCAGTACCAAATATTTGAATTCCAAGATATAAAATCAACAGTATAGTTTGATATTTATCTTGATATGTAAATATTTAATGGTAGAAAACTAAATTTCAGCATAAGTTCTGAAAGCTTCAATATGTATTTGAGAAGGAAGCAAAATATTGTTTTCCAGAGCAATCTGTAATTTTTCGATTTAAATTTTAACTGCAAGCTTTTGTAAAAGCTTTAATATTTGATAATTGTTCTTTATGATTGTAATATTCAAATAAGTTTTTAAAATCTAAAAATGTATATACAGTTTGATTAAAATTGTGTAAAATTGAACATTCTTATAAGATATACATTTAACAAAATATTTTATTACACCCAATATTGCTAATTTGTTATAAATTTGAGTCATTTTAAATTTATAGGAAGGAGTAAGGTAGCATTAAAACCAGGACATTCCTTGATGGATTGGATAAGGTATACAAATTCTGGAAAAGATTTGAGTGGAGCTGGTGGAAAATTATTACAGATATCTCCCCGTGAGTTAGCTAAACACAATACTAGGAAAGATGCTTGGATTTCTTTGCGAGGTATGTTTTCTTGAACACATTTCTTACATTTGTGTTGTATTCAAATACAGTCTTTTCATCATTTTTTATTTAATGAAAGAACTGAAAAATCATTTTACAAATTCAGATTATCAGTTTCTATTTTTGATTATTTTAAAACAAATATATTACTTCTTGAAAATCTGGTTGCATTTTACCACTGTTATATGTTTTGAAAAATTATCTCATTTTTGATAATGATTTAATTGATTTGAAATATTTGATCAAAAATTCATCAAATCTCAAATAGGAAAAGCAGCCTCTGTTATCTGAAAATTCACAGTCGTTCAATCAATTTTGAAAATATGAATATGTGAACATATTGAAACTTTAATGCATTACTTAGGTATGAAAAATATTGGTTTAAACCATAGTCTTCAATGGGTGTTAATCATTAGGATTTAAAATTTAAAAAATAAGTATTTTGTATTGTATACCATTTTACAAAGAACATTATTGCATGTTTATCATAATAAAATGACTTTTTTATATAGAAATCTATCTTTGTTGATGAATTTTATTTCTGTGACATTTTTGTAGTGATAACTCTTAGTGGGCTTATTTGTTTAAATTTTTTTGGTTTTGGTTCATGCTTTGAATTCGTTTTTGAGTTTTTAAATTTTATATTATTCAGTAAAACAGAACATGGTTTATTTTAATAAGAGTTAAATTTAAATCATGCTCATAATTAGAGAGAAAAATATTATGCTGTTACTAAACTATGAAAACTGATAATAAGATCTTTAAAAACTGATCTTTTTGGTATGAAATCCAATAGATTTAAATTGCTGAGGTTGCAATTCTGTTCCCTTTTTTCATTTTAAGAATGGATGACTTTTAATTTTTATGGTGTGCTGTTACATTGTTTGGAATACTGAATGATTTTAAGTTCACTGAAAGTTTTTTATGTTTTTAAATTTGGTATTCTAAATTATGCATTCTTTAATTCCATTATAGAAGTAATACTTGGAAAAATGAAAATGAAAAATGTATCTAAAATTTTATAAAATTAAAGTCAGTATGAGGAATAACTATTAATAGAACCAATATTTACTAGATTCATTTAGTCAATTTTCATCTGATTTTAAAGGATTGGGAACCGAATTTGGAACACATTTTTGAATTAAAAAAAAAAAAAAATTCTAAAAAATATTAGTTGTGATTATGGCTGATATGTTTGTCATATTGTTTCCTTGAAATTTTTTAAAAACATTCAATATAGATGCAAATTCAGAGAAGTATGTTAAGTTATAATCTATTTTATGTTTAAAGATTAATGTTGAAGTACAGAACGTTTTATACTGCAGAGAACAGATTGCTCCAAATAAAAATTGGTATTAAATTAGATATGGTGTTCTCTTCAGAAGAGCAAAACAAAATAGAATATTAATGTTTCTGCATTTTTCTTTCCAAAAAGTTGTTCTTAATGTGGTCCCTATTCTTTAATGTTGGACAAATACAGCTTTAATACAATAATTAGCAAGATACACTGCAACATATTTTAATAATGGTAGTGTTCCTTAGTGGTTTTTGAATAAAATATATCCAAAAAGTTCACAGGAGTCTCAAATAAGACCTTTTAGGTATCTCTTTTAGAAGTAATCACTTTTATAGAACTGATAAGTTTGGAGTTATGTGACCCAAAGAATTACTAGTTTTAGCTTATCTATAATCTTCTGAAAGTGATATTAAAGTAATATGAGCTATTGGAGTTTAATCCATTGTGCTCAAACACTTCTATCACGAAAAAAGAATAAAACAAAAATTCTTATTTAAAAGTACCATATGTTTTTTAAGTATATGTTGCACATTTAAATTAAATTTGCAGTTTTACACAAAATGCAAATTTGGATTCAGTTTGTATATATGTGGTGTGAATTTTAATTTAATAACTACATTTTTCATGATATATGATTCGTACTTTTTGAAAATAATGAAATCGGAGAGTGAGAGAGAGAAGTTCTTGATCACCACTAATTTCTTCTATAATCTTATACATAATTGATGTGCTCATTTTTGCTGAACTATTGAAAGTGTTTATTAAAATGTGATGTAACTTGGTATATTGTTTCATTTAATGTTTTATAAATTTTGAAGAAAAAGTGGTTCACTGGAAACTCCTAATTAATTCTTTGTTTGCTTCAAGCGAGCTATTTTGATATGTATATTTTAATAGTTTGGTAGAAACATGGCAAGCTTTAGATTGTAAGCGATACTCATCTGTTTATTTTTTTGGCTAAAAAAGTTTCCATTGTTTTTCATATGCATAGGAGAAAAAAATATTTAAGTACATAGGAGAAATTGACTTTAAAATTTGTCATTTAAATAAAATGTCACACTCTTTCTGTATATTTTTCAAGTTTCACTAATCCATTTTATATTTTACTCAAAAGTCATTTTGTCATGTAGTTGTAAAAGTATCAGGAATTGCCAATATAATCATCATACAAGGTCTTTGAAAAGGTTCTTCAAATTGACTTTGCTTTCAAAAAGACAATTTGTCACTTTGTTAAATTACAATATTTTATTTTGAATGTTAACCATTTAAAGAATTTTACCTACAAACAAGCTGAAATAACATTCTTTGTAGAACTGATTGAAAAGTTCATGGAATTTGAAATATAGTAATATATTGCTAGTTTTCTCTCTTATCCATTTATTGATGACTTCTATGTAAAATGTTTTGAGTGAGAATAAATGAATTTGTATATAAAGTTACTTTGAGAAAAAAAATATAAACAAATTTATTATTTTTTACTTAAAAACAAACTAGAAAGACTCTTTGATTTCAGATTGTATGGCAAAGTTTCTGCAGACATATTTTCATCATCTGTTTAGATCTATTTAAGTCCCCCATGTGTGTGTGTGTGTGTGTGCAACATATTAAACATTAACCAGCTGTGATATAAAAAAGCTCATGTTTTACAAAGTTTTTTTCCTTCACTCTATTGTGATTGGTTATTACAGAATACATGTGTGTGTATCTAGCTATGTGTATGAGGGGTAACGTAAATATTGTCAAGTTTTTATCAGAAGTACTTTTCCTTAATTTAACTTAATTATGTAGTTCCATTTTTGCTGTTGAAGTCTCTAAAACTTAAGTGAATAATATTTGTCTATGCTGTAAAATTACTTGTACATTATGTAATATTGTTGCAGATGGTTAATGTGTTTTTTTTAAAATCAAGAAACTTTGGAAAAAAAAAACCAGGTAAAATGTTAAGCAAATTAAGCTATTCATAATTCTTATTTATTTAATCTTAATCTCTTTTCCGTATGTTATTTCTTATATAAATTAGTATTTTGAGAATTATTACAAATTATGCATCCTGTTGAGATGACTTATTTGCCACCATGACCCCACCATGACTTATTTGCTTTTTTAAAACATATTGGCCTTTTACACCAAATTTGCTGTTTTAACTTTTATCTTTTTTCACTTCGTGTTTGTTTCATATTTTTAAAATTTTTTTATTCTGATTGATTTTAACATGTGTTTGGCACAGCATAGTCTACTTTGGCTCTTGCGCCATTAAACCCCACACTCACTCGCTTTTGAGTCCAAAAAGGAAAAATTTAGAAAGTGACTTTCAGTGCTTCTATTGTGTTCGCAAAATTACTAATGCCTGTTGCCATTTCTTTGGAATTATTTACTGGATTTGTTGCAGACATTACAACTTTCAAAGGTACAAAATACTATCAATTTAATTATTTGTAGATGTAACTGATCACCAATATGTAGCTACTATTTATTTCCATATTATTAAAAACAATATTATTGCAGAAATCATGGTTATTTTTGTATTAAATGGAGGCAATCTCAAATCAGAATTCTAAAATTTATTGTTTATATTCTCTGCAACTGCTAATGCCACTCAATTCACACTGAACATCAAACTATGATGATAACATACTGTATAGACACTTAGTAATACTTAATCCATTTCTTCCTTTTTAGGAAAAGTGTATAACATTACACATTATTTAGATTATCATCCAGGTGGAGAAGATGAATTAATGCGAGGGGCAGGCAAAGATGCCACTGATCTCTTCAATCAAGTAATATATTTTGTCTGATTCCCATAAATATTCTGTTAAGATTTCTTATAAATAGATTTTTAAACTCTTAGTTTTAACCTCTTGATGACCAGCACACTGGTAATGAAGCACAGTTCCTGGACTAAATGCTCTGAAACAGAGCATTGCTACCAGCCCGAGCATTTAATGCAGTTATGCTTACTGTTACAAAAAAATTCCTATAAAATTTGCAATTAATATGACTGCAATTTTACATTAAATAAATATATAATATACTGCTACTTAATATGTATTAATATTAAGACAATAACATAAATATAAAATAATTAAATATGCAAAATATTAGAATAGCAACTATGCACACGAAAATAAAGTTACAATTACTATACATATGAAATTTTTTAGAAAAAAAAAAAGTATATTAAATAATAATCTGTATATAATAAAGATCTAATGTAAAAATTCTGTTTCGTATAGTGTAGTTCAAAACAAGGATTGACACACAATCCACAACTCATATTATGATATTTGCTTTCACTTTTCCATGTTTTTAGTGCACATGACGAAACTCCTATCTGCATTACCTTTCCTGTCAATGTAAATTATCAGGAAATGTCTTCCAGATAAACAGTATGGTTGAGTACCTGATGTTTTTGGACCAATTTTTAAGTTTCTTGGTTTTATGAACTTTTCTATTATCTGATGAATAACTGGATCTGAATTCCAAAGCAGATATCCTCCCCTTATTATTGTAGAATATATTACACCTGTATTCAGAAGTGCCATATCTAACAATCCAAGAAACAGTTTTTTATACCATTTCACTGTTTTTCTAAAAGCTGGATTATGATGATTGTTAGAATCCCCAGCATCAATACCTCCCATATTTTCATTGTACTCTACAGCAAATATTCTTTCAGTCTTTATTACCTGCTAGTACAGTAATATTATCGTATATGGTTGTTAACATCAATTCGCTTTTCGTTTTGTACTTAAATGCAAATAAATTAACTGAATTGTTTTACAAAACTACAGTTCCATCCTTCTTAAAATTAATGAATTGACAGTCTCATACATGTTTGTGTTGTTTTCAAGAAGGCAAGAAGTTAGGTTTGGTGATACAAAAAATTGATCCAAGTATAAATGATATCCTTTACGAGATATATCATTTACGAGATATATTGGATATAATTTATATCCAAGTATAAATGATATCCTTTTTGTTTCATGCTCAACGTATTGAACTCCATTTCCAAAATCTTGGTATCCTTTCCAGTATATGTATAGTAGCTCCATATACAGTGGCTCCCAAAAATGTTCGTACACTTTAAAAATCTGTTGTAAACATGAAGTACCATGAAATTGGATTCAAATATGAAGTCCAATATTTTTTTCACATCGTCTATGTACTTTTAAATAAAATCAAACATTTATTTAATATATTGATTGATTTTCTTTTTAAAGGTAGGAGAGGGGGGTGCCAGCTCAGGTGTCGTCCTCGTCACTTGACCGTGGTTCAAAATTTCGAGATCCGTCGCCAATAGCCCTCGTGTTGCTTCTAGTGCGACGTTAATAAAAACTAAAACTAAACTAAACTTTCTTTTTAAAGGAAAAGGGAAGAAGCTAGAGAAATAATGCCACAAAAGTCATAAACTGAAATATTTTTGGGGAAATTTGTAATTATAATTATCTGTTGCTTTATTTCGGCATTTTGGTGGCATTTAAAAAATCGTTTGGCTTTAATTTTTGCTCATTTACTCCTTAATATCATATTTATTGTTTAAAAATAGCTCATAGTTGTAAAGAAACAACAAACAGCATTTGAAAACTAATTTTTCGTCATAATAATAGTGGTAACTAAGTTAGATATATCACTAAATTAGTTAATTTATCCCATTCTACAGTGCAAGTATGTGATAAAACTCTCAAAAATTTATGAAAAATCCATGTTTGAGTGTCCATCCAAAATCCATTTTTCTTGGAATTTAATGATACATTTTGTACTTCAATTTCACCTGAAACTATCCTCAGTTCTCAGAGTAGCTAGATTAAATACGCATTCTGCCCGAAGAAAAGTTTTTGTGAAAAACAGAAAGCTTAGGCTTTCCTTCCCAAAATCAATGATTAATAAACCTGAAACATACTGGAATATATTATTTTCCAATGAAAGCATATTTAATATTATTGGTTCCAAAGGATGTATAATTGTAAGGAGAAGAAAAAAATGAATTTAATCCCAAGAACTTAGTTGGAACAGTCAAACATGACGGTGGAAGTGTCCTTGTGTGTGGGTGTATGTCAGTATCAGGACTAGGTAATTTGGTATTTATTGATGGCATAATGAATTGTAATCTTTATTTAAATATTTTAAGAGACAATTTAAAGTTATCAGCCCAAAATTTGGGTATTGGTAACAACTTTGTTTTTTATCAAGATAATGATCCTAAGCACATGGCTCTCAATGTTCGCTTCTTGTGTCTCTATATTGTCCACAAGTTTTGAAAACATCACCTTAATTGCCAGATTTAAACCCATTAGAACTTATTTGTAGAGAACTGGAGGTTAGAGTTTGAAAACACCACTTTAAAACGAAAAGCAAATTAAAACGAAAGCAACAGTTCTGATCCAAGAATGGAAAAACATTGATGTAGAAATTACAAAAAGCTGGTGAAAATCCCTTCCCAGATATTTAAAAGCTGTTGTGGATGCTAAAGGATACCCCTCTAAATATTAATTTAATGAAAAATTAGAATATTAATTTTTGGAAATTTTTTTTAAATGCATGAAGCCTTTTGTGAGAATTTGCTTTTTTTTTTTTTTTTGGTTATTGATTTCTTAAAAATTAAGTTTTACTATATTTTTAAAATATTTCATGTAGTTTTGTTAAGAATAGATAATAAATCTCATTATTAAGTACCAATTCTGAAATATTAATTTTAATTAATGGATAAAGCCCAATTTCATTGAAAATCATAAGAGTACAAACAATTTGGGAGCCACTGTATAACCTGTTAATGATTTGCATAATTGACATATTTTAATTCTGTACCTCTATCTTTTTGAGGGTATGTACTTGATCTAATCTCAGAATCAATTTTAGTCATAATTTTACATATTTCCCTCTCGAATAGGTATCTCGCTTTCTTAGCCAAGATTAATGAAATGAAACTGCATACAACCCCATCACATATCCTGAAACTTATACAAAACATACCTATAAATATTTCACCCTCACTCCTGCAAATAGTTAGCTGTATGCATTTCTCCATATTCTCCTAATGAAAAGAGCAAAGAAATAAATATGAATGCCAGTGTCCTTTTAACTACCACATGCACTTTAAAGAACTGTGATTCTCAGTTTGTTTACATCAATAAATCTGTCAAATGTAAAAAAAATACTGAAGAGAAAATCAGAAACTAATACCCTAATTTGAAGGTCAAATGTTGCGAGATTCAACTGTTACGAAAACCTTTGAAATTTGGCGCCATCTAGTTTCATTTAAAAATTCAAATAGATTGTTCTGTTTCTCAATAATCATATGTGATATTGGGTCCACCATGATAATTGGAATTCTTCTTGTGGAAGGGACTTTGGGCTGGTAAGAATGGAATCGTTGTATTGTGTGGATGAGATGGTTGAGAACGGGTTAAGTGAATTCCAGTTGAGTTCTTGTGCTTATTTTTATTACGTCCATTTGACCTATTCTACTTCCCAGTGTTTATACAAAATTAATGAAAATGATTAGAAACTGGAGTAAACAACATTTTTTAGTTTCTTAAAAAAGTTTACTTGCTAAGTAATTGGGGCAGGAGACAGCTTGGATTAAAGAGACAAATTGAGGCATTGAGTTGAGGCCTGTAAGAGAGAGATTACAATTTTATTATTATAATCACTGGCTTTGATAGTATTATGTAGAGTCAAGATTTATGTTTAAATTTAATAGTTGTTGTAATTAATATCGTATTTTTCCTAATTATACTTTGTTTATTCTGTGCACCTCATGTAGAGCTTACTTTTTATTTATTTCAAGGCTAAAACTGTTAATACATTTGATGAATAAAAGAACCATTAAGTTCTTAATCTGATTCCTTGCGAATCTCTGTTTGAACCGGACATAACACATCAATAACTCCCGAGACTAACATTGAAAACAACATTTTTTTT
>BMAW01121790.1:37689-77966 GCA_019974015.1 Nephila pilipes
TTTTTTGTTGCGAGTAAATAGCGATAAACAGCTTTCTGAATCATCGACTCGTTGCTGTTTTTGTTCCATCGAAAGCAATCGCGGCACCCACTTGGAAAAAACCTTTTTCATGCTCAATTTTTCATGAAGGATAGTAAATACACTTCCATATGATATCTGTGTCATCTCACCAATCTCACGGAGCTTCACTTTACGATCTTTCATTATAATTTTTGTCACTTCACTCACATTTTCCGGTGTAAAGGCTTCCACAGGTCTACCCGAGCGTTCCGCGTCATTTGTGTCGGTACGACCACGTTTAAACTCGGCAAACCACCGACAAATCGTTGCTTTTGATGGACAAGAGTCCGGGTAACATTTTTCAATCCATTGTTTCGCTTGCACGGTGTTTTTACCCATTAAAAAACAATCAATGTTCAAAAACTTTCAATGTTTTATCAGAACACGAAACTCGGTTTTTTCCATTTTTTAAACAAACTACAAAACGACTTTACTCCAACCTCGATAACTCAGCTGTTTCTGGTCCGATCGACTTAAAATTTTGACACGTTTCAAGCAAAGGTTAGTACTCTAGAAAGACCTGGTTACTGGTTTACTACGAGCGCCATCTCTGGGTTAGTCTCGGGAGTTATTGATTGATGTGTTATTAGGGAGAAATTAATAAAGGGATTCCACACTGGGACTACAGCTTTTCTGTTGAATTGTTTACAGTTTTAAAAAAGTATTTTACTTAATTGATTACTAGGACACTGTAATCCAATGGTCTATAGTCACAAATTTTGTGACTGACAATATTCAAGTTGAGCCACAAGTAGGAGACCTGGTTCTATATAAAAAAAAATCATTATATGGAGCACAAGGGCTGTTTAGTATTATATGGAATTGAACCTTGATGTCCTTGTGTGATATCAATTGGGAGGTTACAAGTGAGAGGTATCAGCTTGTATTTGTCTTGGTCATTTGACTGTGGTTCAAAACTATAAAGGTGCTAATATCCTTAGTACGGCTTTTAGTACCCTGCATTAATTTAAAAAAAAAATCCCATTAATTTGAGTTTTGATACTTTAGATATGTGGACACCATGTGTTCTGAATATTTAAAATAATTGCTAAATTTTAAAAACTCCCTTAAGGGCTTCTATTGGAAGGAATGGGTTTTATGACCTCAAGATACCCATGTGATCTTTCCTTCCTCCCATGAGGTTTTCTGTTTCTGGTAAATTTAGGGGTGTGCATTCAAGATATCTTAAAAATTTTCTTTTTGATTCTCTCTTTTTCTAGTGTCTTCTCCCTTCTTAATCTAAATTTAGAGCCACAGGTATACAATTGTTACAATTATTTTGCATGATACATTTAGAAACTAGTATATTAAATGAGTGTTTGACACGAATTGGCTAAATGCATCACTTGTGCCAATGAAACCAACAATCCAAATTTTTGAAGAAGGCTGAACTTGAAATGTCAGAATTTTTTAGTAAACTACAATTTTTAAATATCCTATCTTATGTATAGCTTTTTGAATTTTATGTTTTTCACACTCATTTTTATTGATCAATTTGTTATTCATTTTTTTATGTTATTTTAGAAACTTAAGTAGCCATCTTTCTCATTTGTTTTGATACAGTTTTCTGAATGGTAAATAATTCCATATTAAAGATTCTCATTGCTATGAATAGCATAGGAATGTGGTATACCAATGTTGGAAAATATGTATTTGTTCATTTTCTTTAATGACTTTATAGTATACGGTCTATAAGTATGACCACACTACTGTGTTGATTACAACAAACCAATAAAATATACTGGTGTGCAAAAATTAAGGATGAGATGGTTTTTTCAATATAACATTGTGCAAGAGCATTCCAATTCAGCACAAATAATACCATAAGATCCCCAAGATGCAAGAACATGAGTTATGTAAGCAAAACTTGCCAAAAAAGAAATCAAAAGGATAAAAAAGAACTTTATTGAAAAAGTAGCATGGTGCGCAATGCGACTGAAGGCTTAATGTGACAGGAGTCTACCCAGAAACATCCAGCCTTTAGTGGGGAATGTGATCTCCCCTGACTGCCATGCAGGTTTCACATTGTCTGGCTATGCTGAGTATAAGGTTGTCAATGATTTGCTGAGGCATTGCTGCCCATTTGTCTTGTATCACTAATTGGAGCTCCGGAATTGTTACTGGAGGTAAGTTATACGCTGCCAAGTATTTCCCTAGAAAGTCCCATAAATGCTTGACGGGATTTAGATCCGTAGATCTTGCTGGCCAATCCATGTGTCCAATATCCTCACTGCCCAACAGCTACTGTACAATGAGCTGGCGCATCGTCGTCCATGAAAATGAACTGCGGACCCATAATGCCTCTAAAGAAACGCACATACGGAAGGAGAATGTCGTTTCAGTAGTAGCGGGCCTTGATGACTGAACCTCCTTCAATGTTGTGAAGGTCAGCATGGCAACCAAACATGATGCCTTCCCAAATGACAACACCATGTCCTCCAAACCAATATCTGTCAATGATGTTGGAGAGGTAATTGCGGATTCTCTGCTCTCTCCAGATGTGTATGCATCCAGAATCTCATCTGTAACAAACTTGGTGGGGAAATCTCCCACCATAATTTATTTGCTTTTTTAAAACACCTTTACACCAAATTTGATGTTTTAACTTTTTATCACCTTGTGTGTGTTTCATATTCTTATAAAAATTTATTCTGATTGAGTTTAACAAGTGTTTGGTGCAGCATAGCCAACTTTGGCTCTTGTGCCATAAAACTCCACAGTCATTCACTCGCTCACTCACTTGTCTGTAACAAATACTCAATTCCATTGATTATCTGTCCAACTCTTGTGCCCGGCACTACAGAAAATGTTTTCTCCAATGAGCAGGTGTTAAAGGTACACACTGTATAGGTCATTGTGCAAACACACCACTTCTGCACAGCCACAGTAAAATGGAACATCAATCATCCAGTCACCTGTGCCATGTGTCTATCAATTTCTTTTGCTGTCTGCTGCCTGTTTCTTTTGGCCTGTAGTGCAATTACTGGTCTTCTGCTGGCATTGTTGCTTGTAGATGACCTTTGATGAACCATTGGACAGCTGTTCCTGTAGTTAGAAATTCACTCCAAGTCTTGAAATGATGCTGTAAGCAATCCCGAACTCCGCAGCCACACTTGTTTTACTTCTATCATCCTTTATCTTTCCAATGATTCGACCTCAGGTAAAATCATCCAGATGTTCGACATTTCACACTGAGGCAGGAATTGATGTTATTTTAAGCTGATATATGTTGTGCAATTGCTTTCCCAAAATGGCTGAGCTTGTATTGTCAGTGTGCTTTATGCCACTCTGACACTCCCTCATTACATTTAGCTGCATACCTGCGCATATTCAAACTCTACCTCACCTTGGTTAATCTCCCGATTGGTCTTTCAGTCCGCTCTGCCTCTTTGTTTCACTTATATGTAAATTTTCTGACTTCTTTCTTAATTTTTGCACAACAGTGAAAATGCTTATTAAGATAATTTTCTCGTTGTTTTTGAGGTGTTCAACTAAAATGTTTCACATTTATAGGTAATGGGGAGATTTAAAAATTTTGTTCGTATTTTTCAGTACAATTATTTCTTTGAGCTAAATAAGAACACTTTTTAAAATAACATAAGAAATTATTTATTTTGGGAAAACCATTAAAGAAGCATAAATAATACTTTTTTAATCCCTTTCTTGTTTATTTTGTTATTGAAAAAGAAGTATGATACATATCTGATAGGTGCATTGCTTATTTATTGCATTGAAAGAAAGGCTCAGCATTTGCTTCTGGTTTTTATAATTATTATTGCGGTCCTAATTCAATAGTATGGTGTTTAGAAGTTGACCTTGTTTAATTAATGGAGAAAAAATCATTGATTATAATCCTATTTTAGCCTTGACTATTTGAATTTTTTACCTGCTGAACAAAATTCAAATCTTTTCTGAACATTTTATTAACCGTACTAACATTTATATTACATTTAAACGTATAAAAATTAACTTGGACATTTAAGCCTCCCTCCCTAAACCTACATAATTTTAAAAGTAAAGTTTATTTTCATTACTTTAAATTAGAAAATATTTCAGATGAGATCGAATTGAGTTTGTTTCACTTAATTTTATCATAAGTTGATGCATTTTAATTACACTATATGACAGTGAAAATGCAACATTTGGAACTCATGCACAGAAAGTGATGAAACTCTGTAAATAGAGAGAGACAGCAATGAACAATAAGTGATCTTTATTTCGAAATGATATGCATGATACAGAGCAAGAATAGCGTGGGCTCAGTAGGTTGTAGGACTACGGTGAATGGTGATAAACAAAGCAACACATCCGAAAGGCCTTAGTTGGCTCTAGATGATAGTTTAAGCAACAACTAACTTAAAGTAGAGGAAAACAGACACTAATATGTAAAACCACATTTATTTACATTTAAAAGAAACACATGACCATCAAACCTGCCGATTATTGCCGGCTGATTAACAAACATCATCAGGAACAATCAAATGAAGAACATCATAGGAATCTGAATCAGCCTCATCTGTGACACAATTCATTATTATTCACATCAGGAATCTGCATTCAACACAGTAACAGAAAATGTAATATCGAATGCAAATTCCTGATTCCTCATTGCCAGATGTGGGGGATGAGGTCATACTGCAACACATAAACTAAAATCACTACCAGTTGAGATTTATTCAATTCAACTTGTGATATAACATCTAGGCACATAATCAATGAGAATACAAATGGTGTCTTGAGAAATAGCTCTCCATTCTCTGTTAACCATTTGTTACAATTCGTCTTCTGAATGTGGCAGTGGCAGGGTGTGCAAATGGTATCCAATCCCATTCCAAATGTGTTTAATTGGGGAGAAATCCAGAGAAAATGGTGGCCAGGGAAGTATCTGTACACCTTGTATTGGCTGATGTGAGTAGTATGCGTTTGAGTGTTATCCTGCTAATAAAGGGCATTGGGCACCCCCAAAGGTAGGAAAGTGTCACCAGCCACAGCACATCATCCACATATCATTGGGCCATCATAGTGCCCTGAATACGAACTAGAGGTGACCTGGAATCATACGCAACTGCTGCGTATGATGATGATGCATTGTCGTGCAATGGGGCGTTCCACAATTGCTTCCAGATTGGACCTGTCTATATGTTGATGTCACACTTGTACGTGACTATCATTAGAGAAACAGAAGCATGACTCATCTGAGAACACGATCCTGTGCCATTCCGTCATCCACGTCGCTCAATCCCGACACCATTGCAGATGTTGGCATCAATGCTGTGGGGTTAGTGGCAGTCTTCTTAATGGACTACACAAGTGCAGGCCACTAGCAATGAATTGACAGGAAACGGTTGTGATCATTATGGGAACATCCAGGGTGTCTTGAACATGCTGCAGAATGAAGGTAGATGGGTCTTTTGGTCCTCCACTATTTGTCGACGGATTTGTCAATCCACTCCTGCTGACATCATTCTGGCTGCTCCTGCACCCTTAATATTTGCCATATTTCTTTGTTCCAACCATCTTTGCTACAGCTGGTGCATTGTGGATGTGCTCAGGTGTGTGTCAGCTGAGATTTGCCATATGGACCAACCCGTCCTTCTCAGTCCCTCGTAAAATCGTCTGCCTTCTGGAACTGCCTCAGTGGAAGACAGCCTGGTGTTCTCTGCTATTATGCTTGTCCTCTGAGACAAGAACAGATTTCTCACAATGATTTCCCTAGCAAAAATAACAGCCTGAAAATTGAACATACTGCAGGTTCGGTCCTATGTATCTTCCAATGTGCGCGAGAGAGCTGCGTATTTTGCATAATTTGGTGGCGTGCTTCTACCCTGAAATTTTCTTGCCACTCCTTCTTGGTGTTTCATTATCAGTGTCATGTAGTGTATTTGAATCAGTCTTTATTAATGTATACATTAAAAACCTTTACTATTTCCAACTTAAGATGAAAAAATAATCTTATAAAAACTGTTGTGCGGAATTTTAGCATTGATTCTTTCTGTTCAGAGAATTTATTTGCATTAAAGAATTGCTAGTAATGTTAAAAAAGAATTTTCTAAATTGAAATGTTTTAGCCACCTTCCTTAAATATATGACTAAAAATATAATTTTTTTATTCACAAAACTCTTGTCGTATATATTCTAATATGTTAGGAAAAGTTTAATTTAATTTTTTGAGCTTATTGTATATTTTGTTCTATTTCATATTGCTTTAGGTAATCGCTCATATTTGGTTTGATGCACATTAAATCTGTTGGGACCCAAAGTCCTCCCATTGGCATGGCGTGGAAGTTAGGAGAGGGATTACCAGATCAGGTGTCGTCCTCGTCACTTGACCAAGGTTTAAAATTATGAGGTCCATCGCCTATAGCCCTCGTGTTGCTTCTAGTGTGATGTTAATAAAAACTTAACTAAACTTAACTCTCATATTTGATATATATATGCAAAAGCTTAAATACAAAACATTTTAAAGTATATTTAAGTGTTTTTAATTTTTACATTCGATCTTAATGAAATTAGTGTTGTACTATAATTTTTTAAAAATATTAAAAACATCAGAACAAATTTCTGGTTTTTAAAAATGAATTAAATATTATTATTAATGCATGAGTTTTGAAGCTTCCATATTTTTGTGCTTTTATTGAGAAGAAGCATAGTTTCTATGAGAAGTTTAAAACTGTGCTGATAGATAAATAATTTGTACAGAGCATCTTGTGTCATTCTGTGATGTGTCTCTATTGAAAATTATTTTTGAGTTTTAGCCTTTTTAATACTCTTACACTTAAATTATAGTAAACACTGTAATTATTTACATAAAATAAAATAATTTTTTACTTATTGTAATATCCTTGCTGACAATTTTGTGGCTTAGCATTTAATGTTATCTTTTAATGCAGTATTTTAATTTTTAAAGATATTCATTACATCATAGCGAATATCAAGATGTTTAAATATATTGCATTTTGTTCCTATAATAAAGATATTTTCGTAGGTTCACAGGTGGGTTAATGCTGAATCTATGCTCCAAAAATGCTTTGTTGGCGTTTTAAAGAAATCTTGGTCTATTGATGGTAATTATCATATTTATATTATGTTTTATTGCATTTATATATTGTTATCAGAGATGCTCTTGTGGGAAGCAATTATAGTGAAATATATTTCTATCTAGATACTTTTTACTTTACCATATTTAATTATACATTTTTATCATATCAAGATATTAAGTTTTAAAATTATAAATTTTGTTTTCTTTTTTTTTTCTAAATAGGAATTTTATCTAACGATCTGGTAATTCTTTTATATGTCCCTGATTTTTAAACAATAGTTTGTAATGTTGTGAAAGTGGAAGGAACACATAGTGAATTGTGTTACAAAGATGAATTTGTATTGTAGATATTTGATCATAATGGGATGTAGTTTTTATAATATTAAATCTCTCCAATCTGTTAAATATTCATTTTATCCCATACCGTAATACACTACAAAGGGTGTGATATTCACATTTTTTCTGTTCTTCAATATAATGAAATTAACACAACTTTATAATTTTCCAATTTTTTTTTTTTAGTTCATCAAACGATTTAACTTGTATTATTAGTATATGTTTTATTTTTATGATGTATTCTTAATCTGTTTTAAATTCTATCTTCTTGCAATATTTAGAAGAATCATATCAAATTTAAATATATTAGACAACTTCCATCAATGAATTCTCTTATTTGCTAAATAATAAAACACCTTAAAGATTTTTAAAACCTTATCCTCCCCATCACTTCCTTCTCTAGTCTGTTTGAATTTTAACTTTGATGATTTCCATACATTTATTTATGGTTATGTAAATACTGATGTAATACATATTGATATGTAATGGTAAAAAAATTATTCATTTAAAAAAAAAATTCTTCTTGAAAGTTATGGAAATCTTTTTTTTGACCTTGAAAGAAGTGCTTACTTAATTTTTTACATAGCTATTTCTATTCTTTTGTCCTTTGAGCATTATATTTAGTTTTGATTTATTTTTTCAATATTTCTTGTAAGTTGTGTTTTACCTCAATATTAGTGAATTGCATGTTTTTAATACCCTATATCACTTTATTCATTTTATTAAATGCTTGTAATGTGATTTGTTTCTCAAAATAATTAGGAATTTAACAATTGTCTGATACTAAATTCACACTGAGTGGGCAAGGGAGAAAAAGCAAAACTTAAAGTAACAAAAATTGTATGAATGTTCCACAGACAACACATTTTTTACTTGAGGCACAAAGATTTGAGGAATAAAACTAACAACCAATGAAGTATGTTTTTTTTGTGTGAATCATGTGCTGTGTGTGAATTCATTGCATCTCATTATACAAATTTTCAACTTTAATTTCAATTTCAAGTTCTAGGGTCTTAACTATAAGTAGCCATATGGTGCAAAAATGCCAGTCAGACTCAAGAAAAAATATTTAAATTGTTCTCTGAACTTTAAAATGTAGGTAAAGTTTATTACATTTATGAGCATTGCTGCTGAAGTTAAATTTTCAACTTAGGATGTTAAGAATCTTCTAAGTGTAATATTACTTAGGCAGCTTTTTACACTGTGGTAAAAAAAAAAAAAGGTTGTAAAGATCTGTATTGTGCTGAAATTTGTCCACTGAAATTGACAAAATTATTAAAACTTATGTTAGGTTAACAGTTTACATTAAAAAACAGTGAAAAGATGAAGTTATTTACAAAACATCACCTGTGTTTTTAATATTCTTGGTCAAGAATTCTATAATAATAAAGGATTTGAAATGGAACATATTAATGGATTTGAAATGGAACGATGGATAAATTTTCTGACACCTTTAGATTTTAAAACTAAATTATAAACAATTGATAATTCAAATTTTCATCAGTTTTATTCCATATCTGTCTTCAATGTAATCATTGATGGTGGTACAAAAGACTTGGAAACAATCAAATAATCATGCAGAGAAATCATAAAGAAAATAAGAGAAATCATCATGGAAAAGAAATCGAATTATATTTGTACTTCATTTTTACATGACAAAAGATTATTGAAATGAGTGAATGAAAAAAAAAAAAAAATGTTTGAAATAAAATTTATAAGTCCATTGTAATATCTGACTAATTGGTCTTTACTATTCTTTAAATTTCTTATTAACTATTTTACATATTTGAACAGTGATTTGAATAAAATTTTAGTTCTGAAAACGAATGCTGTAAGAGAAAGAAATTATTTAAAAAAATTTGTACTTAACATTTCATTCTATATTTAAAAATTTCTTTATTTTTTATGAATTCATTAAAAAGTTTTTAGGAATCGATAAATAAATCATTAGCTCTAATGTGCAATCTATTTTTAAATTAAAATTTTTTAGATCTTATTTGCCAAAAAAAATGTTTAACAATTTTTCTTTGTTACATAAGAACACAAAATTTGGATAAAAATTTTGGAAATTTTTAAATCTGTAAAATTTTAATCCTTTTAAGAAATGCATGGCTCCTGAAATACTAAAAGCTGTGTTTATTGAATTTTGATTGCTCTTAATAGTCCTTAAGCAAGAATTATTTGATATTTATTCCTTTGCTAAATATTCTCATAAGTATGCACTGAATTAGTATATATGTATGGTGTTCAGTGATGCTTGTCTAGGGATAATAGATTGGGCAAATGCTGTTTACAACACTAACATGTTTATTACTTGATACTTAAAAGAGATGTTACAACACTCAAGGGACAATACTTAAAAGAAAATTCACAGACATTCAACCTTCACACTGTGACCCTTAGAGAAAGACACCAACTTCACTTGGTCAGAATTTGTTCCCCTGTATCTCTAGAATACTCATTCCTGTGCAACTATATCGTTCGTTGTGCTCCCTACTTGGAGGATGGAATACCACTTATATGTAGGTGTGAAACTTAAATTCTAGCTCATAATTTACAAGCCAGGAATGTTCGTATTGAATATGGAATGAAAAAATACATATGTATATTAAAGCTGTCGAAATTTTATTTGTAAATAAATTATAATTTAATATCTGTACATTAATTGCCCTGTTCTTCATCAAATGATTTGGTTTAATGTTTAAAATTTAAAAAAAATTGTGAAGATTTGATCTATCTGACCATGAAAGTTCTATGATTGACACCAACCTAGCTCATGATAGTCATATATAATTATATTAAACTGTTTCCAGAATTTAACAAAAAATATAGCATTTAATCTTCATAAATAAAGTACTGATTATGAATTTTTTTTACTACTATAATCCTTCAGAAAAATGTAATCCCATTACATAAAGTAATTAAGTTTCTATATCATTTTTGCGCTCTTCTGTAAGAGTATAAATGGGTGTCGGAAATCACAAATTAAAGATGCAAGCTACATGACTGATAGGTAGTGAGTTCCTGTCTTTATTTCTTAAAAAAGTTGTTTAATCTGATATACTTTGAGATAAATTAGGCTTCACACAGTCTACGTATCATGTGGATGTTAGTAGACTGAGTTCTAATATAGGTGTCATCCTATGTTAGAACTCAAATCTAACTGGTCTGCTGTCATAACCATATTAAGTAACAATAGTTTGGTATTAAATAAATATAGTATTAAAAGGAAGTAAAATTTTGGTGGTGAGTTGCTCTTTTATGTTAAATGTTGTAGATAATTCCACATACGTTTAAAAAATTCTGTGTTCTGCAGAAAAGTCTGATATGTTACATAAAAAAAGATTAAGTAAAATTTGAACTCTTCCTGCTCAAGAAGTATTCAAAGGCATATTTATTTTTTAGTACCAGCAGAAAAATTTTACAACAATTTTTTAAAAACAGCATGTAATGTTAACTTTGCTAAAGGAAAAGAATTTCTCTGGTGAACTTTTAGACAGTTCTAGACGTTTTGATCTTGTTACACAAAGTCATATTAATTTAGAAGGAAGTAGATTGTAGCAAAAATTGTTATGATAAAACTGTCTTAAAAACTGATGGTTATTTAAGATAGTTTTCCTACAAATTGCCAAAAATCGCATTTTATGTGGTGTTGTCTTGAGTGAAAAATATCAAATTGTAATGTTCTTAAAATTATTCAAATGTTTATATTTTGTTTCATTTTGGTTTGCATTTTTTTTATGTAAACACAAAATCGGAATTCTTCACATTTAAATTGACATTAATGATTTTTCATTTATTTCTGTCATTATTTCAACTAGGGGGGGATGAAACTTGACTTAAATCTCTTTTGCTTAGAGCAATAAGAAAAACTATGTTTGGATCTAAATTTTCTCAAAATATCACTCAATAGCTTGTCATTAATTGTAACATGTTTTTGAACATGTATTTTGAATTAATAACATTTAAAAGAGGAACAAAACATAAAATATTTTGAAAAGAAATTCACACTTTTTGACTATTTAAGTATTTATATTATTAATATAAATGTTTACTATATTGACTTTTCATTTTGCTTTCTGGCATTAGAGGATTGAGTAAGCTAACAAGTATTAAGAATAAATACTACAATAATTAATACTTTCTTAATACCTAGAGCTTAACCTCTGCTCTAATGCCTCTTCTTAGCCATTTTAACTTTGAAACATAACAAAAGAAGAAAAAAGAAAGTTTAATTCTATATGTATACAATTTCTAATAATATTCTTAGTAATTGTTTATATTAAGAAAATAGTTAGGACATAAATCGTGTACACATCTCATAACTGGAAGAACAGATGAACAAAACAAAATTCTGTTTTCTTCTCATCAATGCATACTTTCTTGTTAAGCTGCTACCCTAGTGATCATGTTATGGCCTGCGGTTTTTGTTGAGTCATGGGTGCAAGCCTTGATGCCACTAAAGATCCTCTGTGTATCTGGGACAGATGCATGTTAAATAAGATCCAGGTTCCAAATTCTCCCTTGGCGTGGTGTGGAAACTAGGAAAGGGAGGTACCATCTCAGTGGGCCTCGTCACTTGACCGAGGTTCAAAATAAATGAGGCCCTTGCCAGCCCTTGTGTTGCTTCTAGTGTGATATTTATGAAACAGAGTCAAACATACCTTTTTTTTTATTAATAACAAAGTACTTCTAAATACAATTTATTTTGAGGGTGTGTAGTTGTAAAGAATCCTATTATGCTTGTTTTGATATATTAGTTTAAATTGCATAAAATTTGAAAGAGATGTTTGAGATAGTTTAGGCATCTTAAACAGACAGAATTCCTTTTTTTTAAATTTTTTTTATCGAATTCTCAGTCTCATTTGACATCTTTTCCCCTAGTAAACTAATTGCTAAAATGAATATTTCGTTTTCAAACAATACAGAAGTTAGTAATTTTCTTAAAATTGTTAATGTACTATATAATGCATCTTACATATAAAAAAGCAGCATAAAAATTGGTAACCTACCTAATGAATTACATTACCTTACCTCTATTTTTTTTTCAATTGTGCAACATTACATGCAATAGTAAAAAAAATTAGCTGCAGTATATCTAGTACATATTTTATATTTTTATAATTTTTGAATTCACTATCACTTCACATTTATGTGTTACTGTTAAAAGTAACTTTTTTTTTGAGTAAAAATGTAACTTTTTTATTTTAACTAATAACAAAAGATAAAAATTTCTTCAGGGAACTAAATTTTAAGATAAGTAATATATTATTTAATTTTCTTGCAGTTAAATCTGGTCATCTGGTGTAGTTGATTTTGAGCACCTCTTGCCCAAGGATAACAATTTGAATTGTTTTGATCGTAAAAAGAAATTTAAAACCATCATTAGTGTACATTTTAAATGCAACAATTCTTAAATTAATTTGAATCAACTGTTTTTACTCTCCCACTATAATGCAATGATCAATTCTGAAACGAACAAAAATTTTCTTGATTCATCAATCCGATGGTATTAATGTTTTATTTACTGTTTTTTTAAAAAATTCACCAAAACAATGTGATATATAGGTAATAGTATTGTTTAATAAAAATGCTGTATATGCTTAACACTTAAAAAAAAAATCGTCATTAAAAAAAAAAAAAAAAAACTCCTATAATTGCTTCGCATTAAATGCATCTTATGCATGTAATATAATCATCATATATTTTATATATGTATGATATTTTATTCTTGAACTCTTCTAGGTCACAGATTCATATTATTTAGCACAGCATTTTCAATCCTGGCTCTTGGGCCAAAAAAATCCACACTCATTCACCTTGAGCGAATGATATTAACTGGTTGTTTATTCTCCCTTTCCTTGTTAGAAAGGCCGCTGTAGTCGGATTCGTGACCGGTGGTTTTCCTTAAGTCGCGGGTGCGATCCTTGGCTACCAAAGACCCGCTATGTAGCCGGGGCTGATGCACGTTAAATCTGTCGGGTCCTAAGTCCTCCCTTTGGTGTGGTGTGGATGTTAGGAGAGGGGGGTGCCAGCTCAGGTGTCGTCCTCATTATTTGACTGTGGTTTAAAATTACGAGGTCCGTCGCCAATAGCCCTCGTGTTGCTTCTAGTGCGACGTTAATAAAAACTAAACTAAGAACTAATACCCCTACTACTATTTTCAATTGTAAAGAGTCCCAGCATTGTCATTTTGCGCTGTATTATCCTCCATCGTGATAACTCGATGCCCCAAACTGTTATCACTCATCCAAAAATAATGGGGTTTGGCACTCTTCCAATCCTGACTTGGCGCCTATTTACTATCACCTGTTTTGTGCGTTGACCAACTCTTTCAGGCGAACAATCTTTTGATCTTTATGACTTCTTAATGATTTAAAAACTGCTATCCAAGCACTCCAAATCTCTATTTTTTATTGACTTGGAATTCATCTCCTTTCAGAAATATGGCAATAGGTAGGTCACGGATAGTAATGACGATCATGCAGTCTTGGGTTATATTCATTTTGTGTTCTTTGCATTTGTTCTTCATCCCAAAGAAACGGGTATAACGTTTGCAATTATTCTATAGATTTTTTTGGCCCGAAGGAGGAGGAATACCACTGTGTCTCAGCTAATTTCAGATCATTATGTCACAAAAGGACAACAATAACAGTTACTAAGGTACGCAGACGGCTTCACAATCTAGTTCTCTATGTGAAACAACCTCTTATATGTGTCCTTCTGAGTGAACACAGAAGTGACATTCTTGTCACATTCGAACCCTAGATTACTTAAGAGATTGATTGAAGTCGTGTGCTGATCAGGGTAGAACAAGGCACCAAATACTACTAATCTAATGTTGTTGAAAGATACAGTTAAAGAGGTGATGGAATCATGTTTTTGACTGGAACCTCTCTGGGTGGTTACAATGATTTGCATGTGCTCCATAGAGGAAATTTGACTATTATGAATTATCGGAACAAGCATCTTGCCCCATATGTCACTACATATGTTAGTACAATTGTTGGTGAAATCATCCTAATTTATTATAATCACCACAACATAATCGTATTAGGCTTGTTGATGAAAATCTTGAGAATGAAGGCTTGTAGCAAATGAAATGGCTACTCTTAATCCAATTAAGACTCTTTGAGATTACCTTGGCGAACTGTTGGCTGCCTTCAGTTCTCCTAGCTCATTACATGAGCTGAAACAGGTTTGCTGTATGTAGAGGCGTTGCTTCCCATTCTAGTGCCCGAAAATTTAATTCATGGTACTGAATTCTTTATTGGACCTCTTGACATCTGTGAAATATCGGGACAAGATCCTTGCTCCATTTGTCACATGATATGTTGGTGTTATTGGTGATGAATATTTTCCTTATCTCACTAAGCTTAGCTTACTGATGAATCCTTCAGGACCAGTGTTTTGATCGAGTGGAATAAACAGTCCGATCTTCTGACTTTAATCTGATAGAGTATCTTTGGGATCATTTCATATGAGACAAGTGACTGCCTCGAAATCTCCTCGGCGGTTATTAAATGAACTGGAATATAAGAGTCACTCCATGCGTGGGCTTTATTTCCCATTTTAGTGACTGACAACGTAATTGATAATATGGAAAGTCTATGCCGTCAATGCATTTTGAGTAAGGAGGGACACATTCATTATTAAAACCCAATTGTTTCCCCAAAACATTTGTGGTTTATTATTTTTTTTTTATCTTAAACATTTTCCTTCTGGAAAAAAAAAAATTCTGTATTTTTAAACCATTTGTGATGTTAGAATTAAGAAAATATCAATAACTAACTGTTTAAAGCATAATTTTTCCAAACTGTGTTCATTTGTTTTCAAATTAGACACCGAAGACTAGTTGTATCTTAATTTTTGGACACCAGTGTACTTATTTCAGTTCGGATCATTTAATATTTTGTAGAAAAGTAACAACAAAAAATGAAATACATAACTAATATTTATGTGATCATAAATGTAAAAGGATGATTTTTCTTGTATTTCAGTTCCTAAACTTCAATATTTGAAACATGCAAAGAAATCGAAGAAAGTAAAAACTGTCTCTGATAGTGAAGAACAAAATCCTGTAACAGTTTCTGACAATATATGTAAAGAAACATCAATTGTATCCAATAGTTCCTGCAAAGATGCATTTATTACTCCTGATAGGAAAAGTATGTGGTATTATTTTTTGCATCTTGTATTGTTGTTTTGATCCTTTTTTTTACATTAAACTCCAATATACGAGGCGTTAAGTACTGATATATATAATGATTTAACTTAATTCCTATTAATTTCTCACCCTAATATATAATTTTATTTCCTAAATTTTCCCATTCTTTCCTTTAATAGATAGTGTTCATTCTTATTTCCTGATATGAGTCCTTTTTTCTTTTTAATTTATTCAATTGCGCACATTCAAAATCTGCAATGTTAGCATTCTTCCCACGGTACAGACTTGTAGGGATGATCCCTATCAGACTACACTTAGATTCCCTTGAAGTCCCTCCATCCAGACCATGTGGTCTCTGACGTTTAAAGTGAATTTTCCCTCATATAAAAAGAAAAACACAGCGAAAAGTGCTCCCTCTTGCTGACACTCGTTGATAGACACATGCTGTCATAATCTGTATCCAACGGCGGAGTTATGTAATTCTCGCCGTGTGGAAATGGTCTCTCTCTCCGCTGAAATAAAATAGTTCTGTGAAACTGCAATTGACTTTGACTGGTTTTACAACTTTAATTCAATAGTACTATTTTTAAAAAAAGTTGTTAGATATATACATATAATGAAAATAGTTATTTAGTAATATAAATAAATAAAATTAGTTTAAAATCAAATATTAAAACATGAAATTTTTTTTTTAAGGTTCAAGTGAAAGAAAACATACAATTATTCTTTAGAGTGTAGAAAAAAAAAATCACGCACGGCAAAACATTTAAGAGAGAGATCGATATATCTGGAAGAATACTAAACCTATAAATAATGGCTAGAAGATAAAATTCAACTCGTGAAAAGTACAAACCAAATCATGAAAGAAATGAAATATAACTTTTAAAATTCTGAATATGGCTTTTGACAGATTTTTTAGGTAAAACAATGTTATACGAGATTCAAAGAATCTCGACAGAAAAATGTTTAATCCAAAATAGAAATACCATAAATTCACGAGAACAGTGTGTAAAAGAAAAAATTAAGTAAAATAAATTTGTCAAGAAAACATATATTCAAGCTGTATCTAATAAAAATAGAAGAAGAGCAAGCTACACAAAAAAATTGGATTAAAAAAGGTAACAAAAATTTATACGAGATGCCGTGAATAATAACAATTAACATAAATCTTAAATCGGAAATGTAGGGCAATACTCTCAATCGGAGAGAAAGAGTACATAAACAAGAAAAACTGTAAAAATATTTAAATGAAAAAAAGGGAAAATTTAAAAACGGGAAAAAACTAAAATTTTTAATTATGTTTTAATTTACTCGTAATAAAATGTAAAGGAAATTCTATTTGCAGACAAATTTTTTTAACTTATCCAAATTAACGTAAATATCTTGTGTTTTAGTCACAAGTTTAATATTACATAAAATATGATTATAAATTATGCTCCAGGTCTAACGAACTTCCCCATAACGGTACTTTATGAATCACAAAGGAAAAAACTGTCCTTTTTATCATATGTATGGCTAGAAATTTTTTTATCTTCTCTTTTTTTAAAATTTTTTTAAATATTGCTCTTCATTTATATTTTTGCTATAATATTAAATACTCTGGATAAAAAGATAAGTTTAACTTTTTTGTTATTAATTTGAAAGAAAAGAATGTCATCAATATATCTAAACATCTTAAAATTATTATCAAAAAAATTAACTTCATAAAAATGTAAATAAATATTGGCTAAGCATTTACTTGCAGGCCCACCTTGTGGTATTCCTTTGATTTGCTTATATATCTTATTAGTAAGAATATATATAATTTTCTTTTTTAAGACTTAACTGAGTAAAAAAAAATTCATTTGCAATAACGTTATTAACATTAAATTTCTTATAAATCTCTTTTAGAAATGTTATAAGATCTTCAAAATCATAGATAAAAATTGCATAAATCTGTTTATTATTCATATATTAGACACCGGCACTATTTTTACTATCGGCACTAATGGCTATATTCAATTTATCTACAGGGTGTTTCAAAACTTATGGGCAAAAATTTAAGGGGCGATAGAAAACATGTAAACAAGCAATTTTCACCATACAATGCATAGTCGGGGAACAAGTGGTGAATCACTAGATGGCGCTGTAATGGAAAGTATACAGATCGAGTTTCTTACACAACGTCATTTCTACCAGATATCTACTTGGAAATGCTCATAAATTTCGAAACACCCTGCATGATATTTTGTATAATTTTTTGTAATTTTTTACTTGCAAGAGTAATATGTATTCGAACCATTCGTTACTTTCAAATTTAATATAATTTTTATGAAATTTTGATGTTAAAAACGTGAGGTAATTTAACATTAAAATTAATACCTGTTTTCTTATAAAATGCAATAATTTTATTATAAATAAAAGTCTTTTTGTCTATTGCTCACTATTCCAAAGGAGTTTTTATTCTCTAGATGCTTATTACTTAAATTAATGCAGAATTTTTTTTGCATATAATAGCACAGTTATTAGATTTATGTCTACAAAACTTACATATACTGTCATGGAGATTAATAATTGCTTTTCTTTAATATCATAATTAATATAGTCTTTAAACTGTTTAAAAGCTTCTTATGGGAGACCATAGTTAATTGCTAATTCAGTAATAAAACTATCAATATCTAAGCTAATTTGTTTCTCACCATAGAAACTATTTATCAAAAAGTTAAGCCTGAAACCTGTACCATTATTCATATCTTTTAATTTTTTATCCTCAGCAATATCCAATGAGGAATATATCAACATATGAAATCATATGTTGATATATTCCTCATTGACATAATCTTTGTTACCATTATACATATATAATTATTTTTTAAATTTTAGTTAATTTAAAAGAATACAACCCATTTTTTAACACCCCACACTACATTTAAAAGCTTTTTTAAAGTTGAGATTTTTAATAGAGGTTAGTTTTTTTTTTAAATATATATTAAGAAAATTATTAAAATTAATCTTATAAAAAATTTATTCATAAATTTAATAGTACAATATTCTATTTTTTGCAACTCTGAATTACAAACTTTCATTTTGTATATTTATGGAACTAATAGTTATGTATGTATGTAATAAAGTGCAATTTTTGTATTATTTTTTTTGAAAAGTCTGTACCTTAATCTATTTTTTAACTTAATTACCAACATTATTAAGGCACTTATTCTGCAACTGGCTTCTGAATTCCATCTTCATAGAAATCTTTCGTCTGATGCGTTAATGAACTGAATAAATCTTCTTAAAATCCTTAAAACTTGTGAAAATTCATTAGATAATGACGAAATCTTTTAAGTTCGGGAAAACGTATTTTCTCGAACTTTCGCATCAACTTCAAATCTTCATTAATGTTTGACGGTCATAATTACCTCGATCAAGTGACGAGGTCATGATTCTCTGCAGGCAAAAAAAGTTCAGAGAAATTGTGACTGGAAATCTAGTTTTATAGATATATAATATATATAATGTACGGTTAATACATTCGAAAATTTAAAAAAAAAAAAAAAAAAAACATTCACTCACAAGATAAAATGCTTACCTCACTTTCGAATCCAGAAGGCGGGATGATAAATATGTATTTTCCCTGAAATTCTAAGCAGTTGTATCAATGACTACTTGGGAAAAGGACTTTAAGATTATTTTTGGTAAATGATTTATTGAAATAAAACTATTAACAGATTTTACATTTGATACATAAACTCGAATACAGTTTTGTCGCGCATAAAGATAAACGCAACCGATGAGTTTGAAAGTTCTGTTCGTTCTGTTTAGTTTTTCTTTCCGATGTCTTCTCTTCACTTTGGCAACCGTTTCGCTTCCTCAGCTCGGTGGCGTGGCTTGTTGGAATAATAGCTAAGTAATGCTGAACAAAAAAAAGTAATGCTGAACAGTTAGAGATGATCCCGGTGATAAAACTGTTTGAATCTAGACGAGAAATCTTAGGAGGGTATATATATGTTACTGATTGTATTAGTTAGTGTATATAGAGTTAGTATATATGATTACGTGATTTGAATCTGAATTTGTGCTATTGTGGATTTATGTGTTTGTGTTATTTTCTGTTAAAAGGAAGTTATTATATTTTCTGTACAATCTCGGAAAAGGTTTAGGTTTACTCTGAAAGAACCAGTTGATTAATTGCATGGAATTTTCGTGCATCGTTGAAAGCCAGTCAACCACATAACAATATGTATATTTAATAGGGGGTATCATAAAGTTTTAATTCTTAGTAAGAAATATCCAAAATATTTGGATAAATTTTATTTTGCATACTAATTTATACCTGTGTATATTATGTTGTAAATTACAACAATTGACGTTGATTTGTTTAGTTTCAAGAAGTCATAGATTGAAATAGCCCTTGTTTTGTAAAGTTTAAATTATCTCAATGTATCATACATTTGTAATTATTACTAAAAATAATCGAGACATAAACTTAATATTATTAATATTTCTTAAGATCTCTGCATAGACACCATCCAGAATTGTACATTTCTCCCATTTGGGCCCGTAGCCAGGATTGAACAGTAGGTTGAGTTCTGGATTTCATAGGAAGTGTGAGATCAAATACATTCTTAAATATATTCTTTCTTCACTTTCCAGAGTATTCTGGAAATGAACTTTATTTATGAATATTATTGCACAGTTCATTTAATAGAATAAAGGGCTATAATTTTTATTAAAGTAATGTATGTATGTAAAATTTAGAATTATTAGTATGTTATTTTTTTAGTTAAAATTTTAGGCTTTAGATCTCTGCAATATGTTTACTAATTAAATAAAAAAAATTGACTTAGCTTTTAGAAATTATTCTAAGTAGCAACAATGAATTTCTTTCATGCTTTCTAGATCCTACATACATCTAAGTTAAAATCTCTAATCTAAAGCAGTTATTCACACATTCTTACTCACTTTTGGAATATCTGCAATCTGTGGTTTTGGGGTTAGGGGTAACAAAATGCTAATTTAATATTGTAATTTTAATGTTGTATGTATAATACAATTATTATATAGTTATATTAGTAAGTTATGTAATTATATACTACAGTGTGTTACATTATTATTAATATTATAATATTCAAATATGTTGTAAACTTATATATATAACTTATATATAAACTTATATAAAATATATGTAAACTTAAGTTATCATGAAGTATCTTATAATAGTCTTTTAAACTGTTTCTAAGTACTATTACTTATAAAGCATATTCTCACATATAATTGAAAAATATTCTAGTGGTTTCTTAGCTAAGTGCAGGTGTTTCGATTGCAAATGTCTTCCATGTTTGAAAAGTTTTTCTTGACATCATTGAATATACTTTCAAAACACACAACATGAAGTGGCCGAAGATCTATCTTACTATTAAGTTATTGAATGAATCCAATTTTTAAGTTTTTTTTTTAGCCATATCTTCCTAATGAGGACTGTGAAATCTCTGATTCATTGATCAGCTTATGGTTAAGTGAAGTGAGCATAATATTATTACTTTTACCATAAAGTACATGATTTTTGTATTATGTAAGAAATTTAAAATATACCTTGCTTGGCTTTTATTTTTCATTTGTTGCTTTATTTTATTCGATTCTAAAACTTAATATTGTTATCAAGTCAAATGAGATGTTGTTAAGTATTAAAATTACAGAAATACGATTTTAAAATGCCTTACTTATCTTAAATGGGCATCTGGAAAACGAAATAAAGCAATAGCATAAGAAGCTGTGTTTGCAGAGAAGTTGACACCTGTAATGGTCCGAACAGTATGGAGGCCACTTTAATGTTGTACTTCCCTTGTGTCCCCCTTTAAAGTAGATTTCATGAATTTAGAACACTTATGAAGGCAAAGTGTAGTTCAGAATATAAAAATGTCTTATGTTTTGGTGTTATAATTAATATAAAGGGTGGGTGTTTTTTTTCTGCAGACCCTTTTTTAATGACTGATGCTCTAGATATTTACATCAGAAATATTGCATTAAACATTAAGGCTTCTTCTAATCATTAACAATAAACATGATCCTTTGTGGAACTTATATAATTTCTGAAGATTTAATTAAATAATGTGCAAGTTTATATGAAGTATTTTATGAGCATTTTTTTTTTAAATCTTAAACAGTGAATAATTTTTCTAGTGCTTTTCCTGATTTACAAATAAAAAGGCATTTTTATTTGTATATTGAGAAAACTATTAGCTTGAAACTGTAATCTACAGGTAAATACATTTACTTTTTTAATTAAAAAAAAGTATTGAACAATTTTTGTTTTGTTCAAGCATTTGTAATTCTATCTATAACTTTTTTGAAAAGGTCCTGAAGTGTCTGATAAAGAAGAAGATGACAATCAAAGAGACATTGTTGATAAATCAGAGTGGTATATTTGTTCTTGTTCCAAGTCTGATACTTCTGAAGTAACATTGAGGTTTGTGGATCTAATGAAGCTGCATTTTTTTTTGCTTTAAAAATCATTTAATTACATATGTTCTCCATATATATATATATGTGTGTGTGTGTGTGATACCTTTAACAAAATCTTCCACCCTCTATTGTTATAAAATGGATAAATTGCTCTTTTTTTATATATTTTCATAGTAGTACTGAGCCATATATTTTATTAAGGGAAACTGTCATCTTAGCAATCTACTCGTAATTATACATATCGTCCAAAAATCTTTTATACTCATTAATTCTTTTCAAAAATTGTGTATTGTTTCAACATTTAGTCTGTTCATTGGCTATTTCTGATGCTCAATTATTTTAACTATTTAAAACAATTTCTGAGAGGTTCTTATGAACATAGAATGGCATAATTTTCCTTTCCCTTTGTAAATTTTTCTTTTTTCGTGAGAGTTCAACGACTATCCTAAGATGATGATATAGGTATTCATTTCTAGTTTTGTGGATTTTGATAGTGATGAAAATCCATTCTATTTAAGACTTATAAGTTTTCTCCACCAGTATATATGTTCTGCTTTATATAAATAACATATAAACTTTTATGCTCTTTTCAATCTATTTTATAAAATTAGCCCCTTCTTCACTAATGCTCCAATGTTTTTAGATTACAATTTTTCTTTTAGCCCTATCAGTTATTTCTTTTGTTTACGGAATGTAATGCTGTTAGTTGTAGGTTCATTAGTTAGCTTATCTAGAAACTTCAGTTCTTTTTTCAATTAATGGCGATGATAGCTTAGTGTCCATGGTCTCGAACTCACAGTGGTGCTGTTTTTGTGCAGTCCGAGGCTTGAGTTCTGATACCATTGAATTAGCCCTCATGTTGTTTCTAGTGTGACGTTAATAAAACCAAATCAAATATGATGCCATTCAAGATTTACTGTCTTGTGGAAATGATCAATGTTAAATCTGTCGATGTTCCAAATACTCTTGTTGGCATAGTTAGGAAGTTAGCAGAGGGTGGACCAGCTAAGCTGTCATCATCGTCACTTGACTGAGGATCAAAATTACTATGTCCATCGCCAATAGCTTCGTGTTGCTTCCAAATGTGATGTTAGTAAACAATCTATCTTATTCAAACAAATTTGTTTTCCAGAGTTTAAAATTTTTTTTTGAATTTCACTCATTATATATTTTATTTTCGGTTGGTGCAATTTTGTTAAATTTACTTGTAGATGTTAATAGATAATAATTTTTTAATTTTTGCCATATTTGAAAGCTTTAGATACATTGTTTCTTTTTAAAACTTGAGTCATATTTATAAATTTTTGATAATATTGGATGAAAAAGTGACAAGAGAAAATAAAACTTTATTGTAGATGTACTGTTAATATTATTTCTAAATTGTGTTTCCTTTTTAAATAGAATACAATTTTGGTAACAGACTAATTTGAAGAAGCTAATATTAATGAGAAGTAATAGGTGACAAATAATTAAATCTGTATACTTATAATATCCCAAATGTAGCTTTACAAACAAAGCTATTAAATCTGATGAATTTTTTTTCAGGATTATAAATTTCTGTGAATGTGATTTTCTACTCTGTACTTTTTTTATACCATAATTTATCAAATATATCAAATACATGCTCTTTGAAAGATGTATGGATTAATGTAGACATTATATATATATTTTTTATTATACATCTGATATATTAATATTTTTTCTTATTCTGTGTGTTTTGTCTGAGGGTATTGTTCTTCTGTAGAAAAGCATGTTTCATGTTTTTCAACAATATTGTCCTAGCATTTTAGACAAATACTTTATGGAAGGGAATTTATTTATGTAAAATTAAACATGTACACTGTTTTTTAGTTATAATTTGCTCTTATATTTATTTTCATAATTTTTTTTTCTCCAGCTTGATTAATGCTGCCATTTCTCTCAAGTTATGATTCTTTAATATGAAGAATCCAAAAATGATCTTTTCTGGTAGATTCTTTGATATTTTTGTATAAAAGGATATATATATATATATATATATATATATATATATATATATATATATAATCTTTGCAATATTTTGTGTTTTACTTAAGGAAATTTAAAAGTACTTTATTTACTTTTGGTGTAAATGTTGTTCTAATATTGTAATAAATTATTATGAATACACTGAAGCCTCATTAAATGGAATTAATTGGGACAAAACCCAGTTCGTTTTGTTAAAAATCTGAGTAATTGAAACATGGGAAAAATTAAACCTTTGTACTGAAAATCGTCTTTAGATTGAACAAATTGAGTACGATCCATATTTACAAAAGATAAAAGGTATCTTTTTTTTAACAATAGACATGCACTTAAAGATCTAGTACATTTTTCATTTAAACATTATACCACTGTTTGCCATTTGTCACGGTTGATAATAGATGTGGCATAGGTTTTGGTTATTTCACACAGAATATTTCTTGAGTTGCCCCTTTCTATTTTGTTTTTATATATTCATAACAGTTAGAAGATTTTAGTTAAAAACTAATTTTTTAAAATATGTGGATGAAACAAATATTATTATGGAAATTTGTAGATCGCTTCATAGTTTTTTTCAAAATGCTTGGAAAAGATCTATTCGGAGATCCAATGTAAGGGAGGAGTGACTTAGTGAAATTCTGCTGTATGTATTTTCTTGTTTCAAGAAACTTAATTTATGTCTTTCCCCCCCCCTTACATTTATGAACAGTTAATACTATGTATTCTATTAACTGCATAATTTGGATTTATATTTTCAGGTTTGATGAAGAGGAAGATACCATGAAACTTCAAATAAACTGTTCATATTTGAAACAGGAAGGACTTATAACTGATTTAGTGAATAGAAAATTGTTTGTAAAAATAAATTATTTGCCAGCTCAGATATTAAATATTGGTAAGAATAAAAATGATTCTAACAATCTGGTATAAGATATGTATAATACATATAAGTATTTTCTGTCCATAATATTCTGTATTCTTTAATTTTTTGACTTGATTTCCAATCTTGGTTCATGTGACACATAGATTTTCAAAAATGCAATAAGGTGTTATAATTTTTTTATTGATAACATTATTTATATTTGAATCTTTTAAAAGGATACTTGTTTATATGAACTGAAATACCTTTTATAATTTAATATTTTAAAATCAATTTGGATGAAAAGTACTGGCTTGATTGTGAAATTAATTAATATATAATGCCTCTGAAAAGTTTACTCTTCAAATTTATCTTATTTTCATGCATAAATTTCTGACACATGCCATATTCAAGGATGGCTATCTCTCTATGTGGATCATTCTGTAAGTTCTGTATTTAAGACTTGAATTGTCAGCTGCTTTTTTTTAATTGTCTATTAGTTTTAATATCTGTAATTTAACTAAATGTAGTTCCTCTATGTCTACTTGGCAATAAGGCTTGGAGAGTCTAAATTATTTTCCACAATTATATTTTATTTATGTATTATAAGTTCTTTTCCTTTGTTTTACTACTTTCACTTGTTAGATTAGGTCTAATAATCTATTGTTAACAGTGATTTTTTTTAAAAAAAATCTGAGCAGGAAATTTCTGAGTTATAGCTCTTTTTTAGAGTTATTAAAAAACATCTCCAGTCAGAAATTTTGTTACAAATTTTAAATAGCTTAAAAATATTTATGGCATTGTAAAAAAAAAATCCTATTGAACTATGTTGTTTGCAGTTGCTATTAGGATTGGTAATTTTCTGCTAGAAAAGGTTCAGGTATATGTTTATCAATGTAAACTGAGTTGCGGGCTTTTCTAGTCTTCTTATTGAGGGTAAGAATCAAACCAAGGTCAATTTTTCTATAATTTTTTAAAGGAATATTTTTGTTGACACCGGGAATGACAGAATAGTCCCACTGTAGCTCATGCATGTCGTAAGAGGCGACTAAAATGGGTACCCAGCATCTGGGGGTATAGCCGGGCACCTTGCCCCTGGGAATTATATCAGGAGACCTCAGGGACTTGGTTTTCATTAACAAGATTCTTAAGCTCAAGATTGTGTTGATAAAGATATTTATAATTCTATGTTTTTGCTTTCTTAAGTATCTCTTATAGATGGTATTAAATTCTCTTATCTCTTAAATTCTTTTACCTTTCATTTATTAAGTGTTGACAACTAATCAAAACATTCAACTTTTCCACATTTTTGCATGTTTGAATTTTATAGTGAAATATATAAGTATTGCAATAAATTAAAGTTTCAGTATTTGAAACAGCTGATTCTACACTGTTATCAGCTGATGAGTTAAAAACTAAATAATGTTTGGCTTATTAATATGTGCGCACCTTGATAAATTTTGTATTACTGATTTTTTTCAACCCATGTGGTGACCAGATGTGGTATGTGAGTGAAAGAATAGTCTCATTATAGCTCCTGCATGTCATAAGAGATGACTAAAATGGGTACCCAGTGTCTGGGGGTATAGCTGTGTTCCCAGCCCCTGGGGGATTATATCAGGGGATATCAAGGACTTACCTTTTTTAAATAGGTACGGGCATCATGACCTTGAGGCACCCTAGTTATCTTTTTCTTTCCTATGAAGTTTGTTCTCTTTGGTAAATATAGGTGACACATCCCCAGGATACCCTAGCCATTCTCTATATTCAACCCTCTTTTTTGTCAGTGAAAATTTTTCTATTTTTTTCACACATCTAGATCACAGTTTTACATTTTACTTGCTTTGCTCTCGCTCACTGACTGTGACTTCGGTGCAGCATGGCGTATCTGGCTTTTGTGCCTTTTTTTTTTCAAATGTCTAAATCACATTTATACCTTGTTTGATGCATCATGGCCACTTCTGTCTCTTGCGCAGTAAAACTTCACTGCATACTTATTTTTCAATAAAGAAGGGAATTTGACTTTTTTTGAAACATTCAGTTAGATTGGGAAGGAAATTAAAGCTAAAATGTTCTGTAACTTTATTACATTAGTTTCATTCTGTTACTTTATTCATTACACACTTAAGTGAACCATGATCATAAAAACAAAATCTGAATAATATATTTTTTATTTAAATGTTAGTTGACTTTTGCTTTGTGTGACTTTGAAGTTAACTAAAATATTTTTTGTATATGCAATGATGTATAATTATATGCATTTTTTATGATATTTCTGATATCATTAAATTAGTAACTGGATCATTTTGTTGAAAAGTTGCCTCTGTTTGATAGTTTTAACTTCTTAAGTATTTTTGTATCTTTTTTATTTGTAAAAAATCTATCTTTTCATTAATAGTATATAATGACAGTTGTGGTTGTTGTTGCTATTTCATCTTGTAATTTTTAATTGATTCAAATTTTTGATGTTTATATATATATATATATATATTAGTTTCAAATTTATTGAACTGTTACTTTTTTCTCTTCACATGAATTTTTTAAAACTACTAAAACTTAGATAATTTCTTGCAAAGATTTAGTATAAATTAAGAAAATTATTTTGAATGTAACTTTCCATTATAGTAGTTTCATGAAAATCAACAATCATTGTTGCTTATATTTGTAAGTTAATATTTTGAAGGGTAACAAATGATCTCTTAAACTGGTTTGTTTTTTGTGCAATTTAATATCTTCAGTTTATGCATGTAATGAATGATAATCTATATGTAACTAACAATTATTTAATGTATTTCAGAATTCTCTACCAATTACAAAGATAGTTATGAAGGTAAGATAGAAAATAGAAATTTTTATCATTCTCTATAGATTTTATTAATTTAGTTAAAAAATTGTTAATGTAATTATATCTTTATTGTATTTAGTTCATTTTAAAATTATTTTGGTTTTTAGTTGAAAGAGAAGGTAAAAATTTCCTGAAAATTTTCTTACAAGCCCTAAATAATGTTAAGAAAGTGACCAGTGATGATATGAATGTCAAGAGCTCTGAATCTTCTTGTCAAAGCATATGGTGGAATCTTTGCGAACCTGCTGATAAACGTAACATTAAAAAATTTAATTATGTAAAAATTTTCTAACTTCATTTAATTTTATACTGTTTTATTGTTATTTATGCTCTCTTATTTATGTTTTAGCAATTTTTTGGTCTTGCAAACTGGTAAAAAAAGTTCCACTTAACTATAATACATACCTATTTACTTTTCTTCTACCTCCTGGAACAAAAATGTGGGTTCCAATTGGTTGCCATGTGCATATCAAATCATATGTTGAAGGTAAGTTTTGTTTTTAAATAAAATTATGAATTGAAATTGACTCAAGGATTCAATTATTAGAAATCTTAGAAATATTTTAACTTTTAGGTATGTTTTATTTACTTTATATGTAATATTTTTTAAACCAGATACTTGATACTCAGAAGTACATATATGCTATATGGACAGTTTTTTTCTAGCATAACAAATATTTTAAGTTTCTTATTTGATATAGAATTATGAATTTCCCCCCTGTTACATTGATCTCAAGTATCTTTTTGAATTTTCAGGAGTAGAAGTCATTAGAAGTTATACTCCTGTTGTTTCATCTCTTGCTGAAACAAATCTCTGTGGTGATGCAGATGGTTGCAAAATAGTTTTAATGATTAAAATGTACTCACTGGGTGTACTGACTCCTATAATTAACCAATGTAGTTTAGGTATGTTTTTAGTATTTTCTTTTTTGGAATTAGGTTTCTTTTCCTTTTGTATTTTTAAAAATAGAAATTGATCCTAGTTTTTGAGAAAACTTAAATTTTTTAAAAATCATGCAAAAAAAGTTATAATTTTAAATTTATTAAAAATATATAAAATAATGCATTGTTCTAATTTTGGTTTTATTTGCTGTTGAAATTTATAATTAATATAAATTTCTATAACTTCCAATTTTCAGGTTAAGGTAATTAAATGCATTTAATCTGGTTGTTAGCAATGTATAATAAATAAATGGGATATAAGTTACAAGAATCCAGTTTTGCACAAAAAAAATTTCAGCATTCAATGATTTTCGATCCCATGGAGGGTGAGAGTGTGGTGTTGTTGACTGTGGGATATTCAAGGCATTTCGAACCCTGGTCCAATGGGTCTGAAAAAAGTTGACCGGTTGCTTTTACTGTGCTTCTGCAAACTAGGCTAAAAGAGACATCTCTTTCAGGCTAGTTATTAAAGCATCTTAACTTTTCTGGCATTGTTGCTGAAGAGAACTGCTGTATACTCAGTGGTTGGCGTTTTCTCCAAAACACTGGGGGAAAACTGTAGAATGCTGATAATTAAAAAAAATTTTTTTTTAATTTAAATTTCTTTTGAAAGAAAACTTGTTTAGAAACCCCTCGTCTGGTAAAGATCTTTTCTGTAAAGTTTTTAAAATTTTGTCTTAATTATAATTAATATATTTAAATAATGATTTATCAATCAGAAATTTTTTTCTTGGTTGAATCTGGATTGGTATAAATTATGATGTAAGCATTATAGACATAGCTTTTAGTGGCTTAAAAATAAATTTGGAACTTCCTTTTTTTTTTTTTTTTTTTTTTTTTTTAATTGTTAAAGCAGAAGGAAATGTACTATATTGCTTGTCAGGATTTTAAAATGTGACATTTTTAAATTGAAATGTATTCATAGCAGTACATGTATACATAAAGTAAGTCTAAGCTCAAACTTAAAAAACTTATTGTTTAAAAATTTTAAGTACGATATTCTTTCGGTTTTAAACTTTTGATTTTGTGTAAGGAATTGTTTTTATAAACTCACTCATGATGTATGCTCAGATTAGAGCAAACACCATAATTCTGAGTTTGTCACTAATATTGTTAGATATCTTTCTATCAAAGCCATTTTTAATATATGTATAATTTGATTTCCCCCTGTATTTATGACCGTATACATTGACACATCCTTTTTTCACTTTGGTACACATACAATTAAGGGTAAAGAGTATCCATTAATAATATTCAATTGATCTTAAATATTTTAAGTATTTCATTGATGTTAAAAATGAGACGTAAAAATTCAAATGCATCTTAGAAATATTGTTATTTAAATCAATACTGGTATTTATATAATATATACACATATACTCTGAGTATGTGTGTATATTTATATGTATGTGTATATATATATATATATATATTCATGTATATATGTATATGCATGTATATATGTATGTGTGTATGTGTATATATATCTATATATATATGTGTGTGTATGTATATATATATATGTATGTATGTATGTATATGTATATACACACACACAGTTTTATAGAAAAATTGGGTTTTAAATGGGAATAATGCTTTTGCAGATGCTATTGAATTTGAAATATTTTTATTTAACTGGATATATTTTGGTCTGTAGTATTTATACTTTTTACTGATTGAAAAATTATTGTAATCTATACCTTTATTCCAAATATTATTCAATATACAATATTTCCAAAATTTCAAAATATCTGAGCATGAATTTTTAATTCATATATATGTATTAAACATCTGGTCTTTATAACAAATATTTATGTGGGGAGATATATGCTTTGATCTTTATTTCAAAAGGTAAAATAATTCCTTAAACATTTGTAAATTAAGAAATTAATATTTTTACTGAACTTATATTTCTTCTTGTTTGTGTGATATAATTCATATTAAGTAAATGAATTACAGTTTTACTCCATGTTTTTCAGGTGATATAATGTGGATTAGTTGTTATGATGGCAGCTTTTCTGAAGAGTTGCTGTTGAATTGCAATTCTTTAATAATGCTTGCTGCTGGAACAGGCATAACTCCAATGATCAGAATGATTAAATGGGTTACGACAGCTAAAGACAAAAGAAGGTATGAAGTAGTATAGGGATAAAATTTCTTGCCATTGTAATTAGAATTTTAACTACGTTTTTCAAATTTGCATAAGGTATTGAATTATTTATAGAAAACTTAAGAATGTCACTCATAGTTCATCTACAAATCCTCTCATGTACCAATTTTGTGTATTTACTGTAATTATTCTGTTGTGTAAGTGTATTAATAATTTATTGTTAAGTAGCATATTAAATTAAATTATTTGAAATATTGTATTTTTTCCTTGTTAAGATAAATTATGAATTCTTTTGTTTTTACTTCTGTCTTATTTTAAATCTATGATTTTATTATTTATCATGGTTAATTTTGAAAAGTTTTACTGTTATTCTGTCTGGGCTCTAATGTCTATTTAATAAAAAGCTTTATTCATTATGCTGGTATATTTATCAAAGCATAACTAAACTAATAAGGAAAGATTAATTTTTTTTCTATATTTTTCAAGTTGAGAGGTGTTTTATCTAAAATTGTGCTATCTATTTTGTAAACTGAGGGAATTTTGAATTGTCTGTTTTCTTTTATCCATTATTTAAGCACTTTTATCTTCATATTAGCACGAGTTGTATATTTTTTTTATTATTATTATTTCTGAACATGTCTATTGTTTTCAATTATCGTACTAACTATATCTTAGTTTTTGCATCTTTCTGTTTAAAAAGATTAATTTTGGAACGTAATACATACTTACATAACTACATATACATCCAGCGATATGTAATTTTAAAAGAAATTTTAGTAAAAGAGGGAAGTATGTTGTGTATTATTGCGATGATTTGGGGATTTGGCAACATGTTTGACTTCCTGGTTTGGTGAAGCTTGGTTCTTGAGATATGGCAAACCTAGAAAGTTTTATCCTTCATTTCACCTTAGTATAGATGGTGAACAGCTGCTCTAAAGTCAATCTAAAAGCTGGTCAAGCCATCAACGTGGTGAAGTCTAGTGAACTCTGTAGTCTTGGTGTGCTCTTTTGATTGAGTTATGCAAGTGTATTTTTTCAGATCGTTGAATGTGTGGAAGTTTATTGTAAGTAATTGGCTGTGAATTAAATTATTTCTTTCCAAAGAACCTGCATCATCATTTACTTTTGTAAGTAAAAGACTGCATGAGACATAACAATACAAACACATCAGATGAGCAAAATGTTCAAATCACATATTTATAAGAGTGTTGACTTAGCATGTATAATTTGTATCTGTAAAAGATTTAGCTTGTACTTTTAATATGTTTCTTGCAAATGAAGACTAATTCATAATATAGAAAATTATGATATGTATTCTTTTTCCCCTTGATTCCATTTGCAGATTTTTTTTTCCTATTTCTAAATCCTATAATTTTTAATATTTTAGGTCAATACTTTTGTTGTTTTTCAATAAAACTGAAGAAGATATAATATGGAGAGAAGAGCTTCAAAATTGTGCAGCTGATTACAAAGAGTAAATGAATTTTCTTTAGTAGATTCAAGTTCTTGATGTTGAATGATTTCTAATGTAATATATAAACTACTTTATTTAAACTTGTGTCTTTTTTTTAAACCAAAAGTTTAAATTGTGTTACCAATGTTTTGTTCTTTAGATTTCAAGTAATACATATTTTATCAGAGTCATATGAAAAGTGGTCTGGGTTTTCTGGAAAAATCAATAATGATCTAGTAGAGCAGCTGCTAACAGTGAAACTGTCTGAGCTAAATAAGCGAATCTTCATATGTGGACCATTACCTTTTAATGAAACTGCTTTAAGGTAAAAAAAAAAAAATACTTATTAAATCCTCGATTTTATTAAATATTCAAAAGTTTTACTCATTTCTAACTTTCAAAGTTTACATTTGTAATAGTAAGCTGAATGAAGATCCTATATTTAAAAGAATCTTTTCTTTTAAAAAAATGTCTTTGTTATATTGCATAAATGATATTTACTAGTTCTATTGAATAAAAAATTGTGCTGCAAAATTAACAAAAATTTATAATAACTTATCAACCTAATTAAAAAAAGATTTATATATTTCATTATCTTCATCTTGTATTTTAAACAATGATATTCTTCTACTGTAGACTTATTCAACAATTAATTATGATTGGCATGTAGAGCTATTTTTTTTAAAAAAAAATATGCTTGGTGTTTATGCCTTAATTTTGTAAACAGAATTTCTTTAAGAAATATGAATTTGTTATTCTCAACTGAGATATTGACATTTTTAGAACTGTGTTGTATTCTTAATTTTATAAACAGTTAGAATTTCTTTAAGAAATATGAATTTGTTATTCTCAAATGAGATATTGAAATTTTTAGAACTGTGTTGTATTTGTCTAAAATCCAACACCAACCAGTGGAATGATATTTGAAAATGGTTCAATAAATTTGTCTATTGTCAAACATAAAACTTGTTGGACAGCAATGTATTTCTTCTTTCCTTTTTATTTAGAAGTAATTTATGTTTATTTACAGTTTAGTGAACTCATTATTTTTATATCGATTTTAATTTTGTAATTTTTCTCTTAAAGGGAATGCGCGATTGGAGTATTAAATTTTATTCATTATTAATTCTCATTGTTTTTATATATGATTTCTTTTTTATCTTTTAGGTGTTTGGAAAATGCAGGCTTTAATCAAGATGACATCTATGTGTTTAGTGGCTCGTAATTGAAGTCAAGATAACTAATTTCATCTAACTTTGCCAAAGCCATCCTATATTTGTTGCCATTTTCTTGACCATATTAAATAGCTGGTGTAATGAGAGAACAAATTTGTCAATTTATCAAAAATATTTGTTTAATTGTTTGAACTATTAGCAGATATATTTTTGTGGTGTATATAATATATAGGAACTTTTTTGTCCTCGAATACATCATTCTAAAAGTCCATTGTAGCTAAGTTGTTGATCATCTTCATTCTCTTGTTACAAAGCATTATTTATATAAGTGTAAATATTGAAATTTTATAGTGATATTCTTTCTTATTTTGTAAGCTTTTCAATGTCGATAAAACTGTCTAATATCTTGAAAATTATTTTGAGGGCTTTCTGATGTGAAGAAAATCTCATTTTAATAGAAATTAATTTGGTTTATTATTTTGTATGATTATCCTTCATGAATGTTAGAAATTTTTTTCATTCTCTCCTGTTGAAAAAAAATCGGAAGTGTATTTTGTTAATAGATTCAAACCAATTATTAAAAATATTTACTAAAACTTTTAATTTGCAATTTAGTAGGCTTTAGATTTTAGTTTTATTTTGCTGTATACTCTTTTGTTTTGTAAAAATGATCGTGACTATGATTTTTGTAATATGTTCATGTAAAAGATATTTGTGTCTGAAAATCACTTTTGCATATTTCTACATGGAATGGACATATAAAACCATGACTTGAGCATTATCTTTTGTTTTATCTATATTAATCCTGTTATACATTTTTTTGCAGCAATTTTTCAATAATTGAACAATTTTGGTTGAGGAATTATGTTTCATATATATAATGTGTAATAGGTTTATTGTCTTGAACTTTACAATTTGTTGTATCACATCTTTCAGTATTTAATATTCAGTATATTTTTCAGTGATTCTTTGTTCAAGGTTGTTTTGGAGATGGATAAATGAACCAGTTTTATTACAGAATTTTAACCAAGTTACAGAAATATTATGTACAACAATGTGTGTATAACATTTTTCATTAAACTCTCCTATTTGAGTTTTTCACTAAAAGATATGTTTTGAAATACTTTCTTTTCACCTACTTCATGCATGAAATGAATACATAATTTTTAAAATAAACTGTGTTTTTAACTTTGGCAAAATGTTTTTGTCTGTAATTCTTTTTTTCTGTCTTTGAATATTAAGCAATGAACATTCTTTTCATTTTATATGTTGGTTTAAAAGAAACCAATTGACATGCTTTGATTTGCCTGCACTTTATTTGTGCATAGTTAAAAATGTTTTTAAATGAATGGAAAATCTTTTCTTTTTCTGCATGAATGTATTTTTATTATATGTAGCAGTAATACATATAATAAAAACGTATAATATAAATATACAGTATTACTTCCCAATAAGAGACACCCACTGTACCAAACATTTTGTTTCTTAAATAGATATGTCCCTTCTTCAGAGGATACAAATTTTAAAAATTATAATTTAATTTAAAATTCAGGTTGTATCAGGCTATAAATAAAGGATTATAAACAAGTGACTTATTTACAAGTATTTATTTGAATTTGATATTGATGAAAAACAGAAAAACTTAAATAGAAATGTAATTATTGCAAAAATGTATGAAATGAACAACAGAGTTTTGTACTTACAAAAATTTATTGAAAATAGTCCATTACATCAGTTTGTTCAAGTCTGTGCATTGCAAGCATTTTTTTCTGCATGGATATTCACTAATGATCTTAAGTCCCTTATTGCCACCAGCATTTATTAGGAATAGTATTTTATGGCATCCGTATCATTTTATTTATGTCACACTTTTCTTCTGGCTCTGTGTTCCTCACTGCTTTATAGGCTATTTTTGTTAAAGCCCACATCATCAACTACAGTTGAAATTAAAGATTTTATGCTGTCTTTGATGTCTTAACTAAACAATTTTTCATCAATTTCTAAACATTCTTGCATATGAGCTCTGCCACTGATTATTACAAATTCTACTAATTCATTTCATCAGTAGTATTTTCACTGAGGGCAATTGAAACGGAAATTACAAACTCATCTCATTGGTCTATGTGTGTCTTGAATTTCCTTGCTACTTGCTAATACTACTGAGAATTGTAGCAAGAATAACTGGATTTTGAATTTTATGAATGGGGAAATTTTGATTGTACCACAGATTGCTTTTTCCTTATTTATTGTTCTCGGTTTCCCTATTGAAAAGCAATTTTCAAAAGAGGGATTAATTTTTCATTTTATTGTTCCTCTGCAACAAAACTATCCTTCATTGAGCTCTAACATGCCTTTGAAACCTCAAAAGTTTAATAAGGAAGAGCATTTCTATTTTTATATATTTCTCTTCTTCTATCTTATTTTTGAAACTTTTTGCAGTGCATCTTAATAAGAGGTAAATATAATAAAGTTCCCATTCACAAAGGGACCAGGACCAACTGTATTGTCCCTTAAATAGAGGTGTCCCTTACAAGACATACTACTGTATATTTTATATAATGTTTGTATTCTATTTTTATATATAATATTCATTGTATCATCCTGATGATTTAGAATATATTCTTATATCGTTTTATACAGTTTCTCTAATTTGAAAGATTTACCTATTACTATTAAGTAATTACTGCTTGCTGTCCAGTTTCTGTCAATGAATAAAAGCAACAAATATTGTAACATTTGTAGGTAACAGGTATTGAAGAGCTTTGTTTTTTATATGAATTTTGGGCATTTAATATACAGTTTCAGTATGAGAAGAATAATTTTGAATTTTGTGGGCTAATTATTTCTGTTTGTTTCTTAAAGGTAGTTCATTCATACTGTGTAGAATACTAATTTAAATAATTTAAAATAATAATAGAATGTAGAATAATTTAAATTTCTGAAGAAATTAAAGATTCAGTGAATTTGTTGGATGGCAAAGAGTTTCCATTGCCACTCTTGTTATTGTGTGATGTGATGTGCATGGTCTAGAATTATGCAACAATATTAGAGTTGATCAATTGATGAATATTGATTGTTTTTAAAAGACAAATTTTACATCTGGCCTTCTAGTTGCTGATTATAAACTTCTGCTTTTATTAGTTTACCAGGTTTTATTAAAGATTAGTGAATTCCTCCATAGTAGACTATCCAAATGGTTATCATTACAGATTGTTTGTTTTAGGTTATATTTTGCTGGATTGTTTAGGTTCAACTCCTGATTAGTATGCTTGCTGTTGGTTAAAGAGTACAATTAAAAAAAGGGCCACTTTGTTGGTGAAAGAGTATTGAAAGGCATGTCTTTAAGTGCTATTGTTTCTGACTATTGCTTAATTCACAGGGCATCCATTTATGTAGCTTTTCATTTTCTCAATTTGTTGGAAATGAGTCAAATGTTATAGGCTTTGGAAATGTTGAAATATAATGTCTATTCACTGGCACTTTGAGCTGAATTGGACTCAATTGTGACTTCTAGCTCGTTTTTCACATTTGATTCAGTTTTCAATAGGGCTTGTGAATGTTAAAACTTCTTTCACGAAATTCTGGAAAACATTTTTCTGTGCATTAATGGTTCCAAAGTCAAACACAGAATTAATGTTGCAGGTGGTCTGCTGTGTGTTCTATACAGGAACTGGCATATTTGAAAATGATGTGACATTTCTATAGTCATGCAAAAATAATTTAGAGATAATTTTTAACAAGCATATCTGATGCGAGAAAAATGACTTTAAAAGAAAAATGATGTAACTTTGAAATAATAAACAATTATATGCAAATTGTAATCAGAACCTAGTTCAATTAACAGATCAGATTCACATAAGAGTTTAATGGCAACTTCATACATTAGTGAACTAAACTTAAGGACATATCTCATTTTTGTTAGTGAGGCTGCAAATTCAAACTCATTAAAATGAATAAATTAGCATAATGGCTCAATGCAGTTTAAAATATGTTTATGTATGCAAATTTTTGTTGTGCAAGGATCAAGGATGTGAATGCTGATAAGTGAAGAGGGTTATCAATATGTGTAGGTAGTATTGGTTGTAGAATGAAATCTATGTTAAAAAATAAGTTGATGATTGTGAAATTTTGAATATGTCCAACAGATGTTTAGATCACTTCACACATAGAAGGATTATTGGAAAGTTGAAAGAGAGAAGGGTTGCCTGAGATTTCAAAATGGACCTTAGTTAGTTTTCTAACTAGGATATCATTTCAAATAAGTGGAATGTTCAACAGACCAAAGCTGAGAGGACATTCTTATTGCAGACGACAGGTTTATTCTAACTGTGAACAGGAACCATTGCACCACAGCTGGTCAAGTGACAAATATACTTCTTGTGGTTGTTCCAGACACAATGAACAGAATTTATACAGCCAAAGACAAATTGTGTCTCCCATTGACAAAAAAGAAGTGTAGTGCCCCTTTGCAATGGTGATGACTGTATCAAAATTGGTTTGAGAATGATTTGGCACCTTTTTGGATGAGAGCAGATTGTCTCTCATATGATTGTAGACACCTCTGATCTAACTAAGAATTGTAGTGTGTATCTATCCAAAACATCAATTGAAAGATTCTCATATGTAATAATATGGGGCAATATTATGGTGAAGGTGAATGATCACACTCCTCCTTCCTCCTCCTCATATGTTTTCACATGGGACTAGGAATGTTAATCGATGCATTAATGAAGCTCTGCAGTTTTTGTTTGTTTTTTCGGTTTTGCTTTCAGTGATATATTTCATTATATGGATAACAGCAAAACATGTCATCACATTGGCACTGTCTAACTAATGAGGATATTCAATGTTTACTCTGACCATTTGGATTTAAATTAAACTGAAAATTGTTGAGATTCCTAAGAATAATGTTTTCCTGCTTGACATCAGTCTCCAACAAACAAGGAGCTTCAACAGCTCCTGGATGAAGATGTCAACAGCTTGAATGTTGACAGTTGCCTTAGACTTCATGATGGACATATACCTATGAGTTTTAGGAATGGTTTTGTTGTATTCTTTGCGTAATTCGAAAGTCTATATATGTTCTAGTCGCATTTATGTATACATTCAACATGTTGAGGCCTACTGCTATTCACTTTCTGTACTTGTTTCAAAGTAAATCTTTGAATAAACTCCACATCTGAAATATGACATTATAATATTCCTGGTTTTATATTACATAGATATTAGTTTTTCATCCATAGGTTTTGTCCACCAGTGTATTTATCCTATATACATATTCATACACACATATAATAGGTCCCAAAATTGGGTGTACACTTTGGAAGTGTAAAGTGTAACAAAGCTAAAATTTGTATAAAAATTGAATTTTTTTCACTGTCAGTACTCTTGCCTGAAAATTGTTTAATTTGTTTTTTTTTTCCTTCTGAAAGAGAAATAGATATGAAATTATGTATGACTTCTAATGATACAAATTTGTATTTGATTTTTTTCTCTAGTTAATCTTTTAACTTTCTCTGGAGGTGTCCTTCTTTATGACAGATATATTGCATTTAGAGTTAAATTCAATGTCGTATTTGGTTATTATTTTTTGTATATCACATGCCATCCCCAACCCTTTTAATAGGATTTCAAATGTCTTTCTGATTTTATTACTTTATAGACCAAGAGTGTCAAAACTTTTAAACTTTTCTGGGCCACATTGGAAGATGAGTTGTTTTGGGCCCCTCATAAAATGCATTTATATTAACGATAGTTATTGAGGGGGGAACAGAATATATTATGAACATTTTTAAACAATTTATAAACTGCATCAATTTAGGAATTTTTGTTATAAAAGGAAGACACAACTGTGACATGAAACTGGTGAGGCAAGCTGATTTTAGAAAAACATTTTGTCAGGATTTTACATACATTGTATAACAAACTTAAATCATTAGCATACGGTTTTATTTTCTTTCCAATTTGCAATTGCATAGAATCTGTTTGAGTTATTTTTTAAAAAAAATTAATTTGTTGGCATCAACATGATTTATATATACTTTCATTCTCATGAGACTATGTGCTCATTCATATGTGTAAAACTGCAAAATCACTACTATGACTAAAAGAGTAATCATGTATTTATGTTCCAGTTGTAAGATTCTTTGTAATATATGTACAATTTATATGGGAATTTCCTTTAAAAAAAAAATTTTTTTTTTCAACAAATGGAGTAAAATAATTCTTGGGAAAACATGTTTGGATGTACCTGCATTTCTTTTTAAATATTTGAAAATGTCTGTCGTTTACAAAGGTAAGTAGAAAAAAAAAATTAATAATCACTGCATTTTATTCTCCATATCGCCACAAACATACAACGCTTGCACCTTTTTTCAGTATTGATATGATTGCATACAGTTGCATAATGAAAACTTATTGCTTTATCAACCTGCATATTGCACACATGTAGAAGTAAATGCAATTATTTAGGAAGGATTTCTTGAATCTCGCACTGCAAAAAAAAAACATTAATTTCAAAAATTCATCGTTTGTAAAATGTTAAATATGTTTTTATGTATATTAATATTAATGATATTTTAGTTGAAATTTCACATTGTTTGATCTTACAATTTCTTAACAGTGCAGACCAAGAGTTTGACAAACATGGAATGGATAAAGACTTTAATTACGAAATTTATTACTTTCCCTCCCCTGAAATCCCCTCAGGGGCCTGCCTTTTTAAAATTAGTACGGGAGTCATGATTTCAATATACCATAGTGATTTTTTCCGTGGGGTTAGTTGTCTTTGATAAACTTGAGTGACGGGGGGGGGGGGGGGGGGGGGGGGGGGGGGGGCGGGGGCGGGGAGGG
>BMAW01121790.1:78066-94694 GCA_019974015.1 Nephila pilipes
CCCCCCCCCCCCCCCCCGGGATACCCAAGTGATTTTTCTCTATTTTCGATCCTTATTCTCATCAACCAAAAGGAAAAAAAATCTCATTTTTCTGTCAAAGTAACAGTTTAAACAAATGTTTGGCGCAGCTTAGTCATATTTGGCTCTTGTGCCATAAATCCTATCTCAATTCTGTTTATAATCTATCAAGAGAATTTTTTTATTGACCGTCCATCAAATATGTATTTTAAATCTTTGCTTTTATTTTAGGTTTCTATGTGATTTGAACTTGAAAACCATACCTTTTAAAAAAAAGCACAACTCATTTTCTGTGGAATTAATTTTAATTGATGGGTTTGTTGACAATTTTTTTAGCTGCTATTGAATTTCTTTTTCTTATTTTATAAATTATGAACATAATTTTTGCAAGTTACTAACTTATATGGGTTTTTTAAATTTAGCAAATAAAAGTTTTCCATAAACATGTTGTACTTTTCATTATTTTTAAGGATACTGTTTCATTGATTTTGTTTGTATGTGTTTATTGGAAATATATGTAAAGCTAAATGAAATTTTACTTGGTTTATCTTGAATGAAAACTTTGATTGTGCAGGTAATATATGTACTCTGAAGTCAAATTCAAATTTTGCATTAACTAAATATTCATTAATCAGTTAAATTAGTACTTATTTTAGTAATTTTTGGGTTCATTTGACCTTCGTCTCCAAATGAATCTTTTGTTTTAAGAGCTTCTAGAGTATACACTTTTATTTAAAAAATATAGCGAGGGGTCTACAAATAAGCTCCAAAATTCATCAAAAATTTTCATATTCAGAAACTAACATTTTTTATGTCGGAATTTCCGTTGTCAACAATTATTAGGATACTGTTATACACTGGTGCTCAAAATTAAGAAAATTTGCGTAGTTTGTCGAATTTCATGCAAAGAATCGAACAAAGTGTAAAAATACCGCTTCCAAACAAAAGATGCAAATCTTGTACGTCGAATACTCGAGCGTATACGTGTGTGGGGGCAGAATTAGCTGAAAAATAGGATTTATAAGCGCGCCTGCCAAAATCCGCATTTCGATCGCTAGTACATTTCGCCGAATTTCTTAGGTGTTTTTTTGCAGTAATCGCTTAAATTAAAATTCAAACAGTAAAACTGAGTAACCACTAACGTTTAGATAATTGAATGAGGAGGCGAATGGTGGGTAGGCTAGAAGCAGGTCAGTCTCAAATCCAGATTTGCTGAGAATTCGATTTAATGCCTAACGTCGTATCCAACTTATGGAAAACAGTTTCAGGATACCGGATCCATCGAGAGAAAACCTGGACAAGGTCGTCCAAGAGCCACCACGCCCAGAGATCGCCCTTTGTTCATTATAGCGAGGCGTAACAAGGGTGCTATAGCTTCTCAGGTCTCTTATGAGTTGTATGCGGTCACAGCAACCATAGTTTTAAGGGTGACTATCTCCAAAAGGCTTCATGAGAGAAGGCTGTTTGCGAGATGACCATTTTTTTTTTTTTTTTTTGTGTGTGTCCCGTTCAGTTCTGCGAACAGTCTGCTTAAAATGGTGCAAAGATCATAGAGAATGGAGCATGGTTCAATGGGTGACCATTATCTTCACTGATGAGTCCCGGTTCAGCCTAACTTGTGATTCTTGCCGTAATTTTATATGGAGAGAACCAGGGACCCCTGCCCTCCTATGTCCGAGAAATCAACCACTACGGCGGGGCCGCGGTAGCCTAATGGTCAAGGCCATGGACTAGCGACCGGCAGTTTTCGTTCAGTCGCGGGTTCGATCCTTGGCCGCCAAAGACCCGCCGTGTAGTCGGGGCTGATGCACGTTAAATCTGTTCGGGGCCCAAAGTCCTCCCGTTGGCGTGGTGTGGATGTTAGGAGAGGGGGGTGCCAGCTCAGGTGTCGTCCTTGTCACTTGACCGTAGTTCAAAATTACGAGGTCCGTTGCCAATAGCCCTCGTGTTGCGACGTTAATAAAAACTATACTAAACAACCATTACGGCAGCGGAGATATAATGGTACTCGCAGACATCATGTTGAATGGTCGCACACATCTCTATGTCTTTGAAAGATGCACTGTGACTGCTAAGAGGTATAGGGATGAGGTCTTGGAGCCCTTTGTTCGCCTTTTCAGGGGTGCAGTTGGTCCTGATTTCCTTTTAATAGATGACAACACGAGGCCCCACAGAGCTTTTCTGGTCGACGAATTTCTGGAAATTGAGAATATTCGCCGGATGGATTGACCAGCCAGATCTCCAATTATATAGAGCATGGGTGTCTAAACTAAGACCGTTTGAAGCCCACATTGCAAAAAAAAAATTGCCGGGCCGCATATACAATCTGGGATGATTTTGCTTTTGTTGAACAAGCAAATCGATATCAGGTTCAATAGACGAGGTAGCAATTCTTAATGCATTTTCAAGATGTTTGTCAGTGATCTTTGTCCTATTTTTGAATTTTGTAAGCTTCATTCTTGAAAATAATTGTTCACAAATATAAGTACTGCCAAAAGCTGAAGACAGTAATAAAGCATGATTGTGAAAAATAGGATATTTATCGTGGGGTAGGTGATCTTTATAAAACTCCAGTAAAGAAACATTCCCAAATTTTTCTTTCAGTTGAATATCACTTTGCAGTTCAATGCACTCCATTTGAAGATTTGAAGGCAATTTATTTATTTATAGAGAAAATAAGGTAGAAAATATGTTGAAATACTCTTCATTTTTTGAAAAATTTTGAAATCTACTTTCAAACTCTTGAATTAAATCAAAAATTAATGCAGCATATTTTGTGCAACTCGCAGGTTTATATGCAGCCAAAGTACTGAAATATATTAAATCTTTTACTTTATTTGACTAAGCCAAAATTTCAATTTTCTTTCAAACTCTGTAATTGTTTGGAACATATCATTAATAAATTGATTTTTTCCTTGAAGTCTCAAATTTAAATCATTCAAATGTTCAGTTAAGTCTACTAAAAAAGCTCAATTTATAACCCAATCTTCATCCTCAAATTCATTCACAGGTATCTCTTGTTTCCATAAATATTTTTATTTGAGTTCTCAAATCGTAAAATCTTTTGAGAATTTTCCTCTTACTGAACCATCTTACTTCTGTATAATGAATAACATCCTCAAATTCAGTGCCCATTACCTTAAGAAACTCTTGAAATTGTCTATGATAAAGTCCTTTTGCTTTTATAAAGCTAATAGTTTTTATAACAATGCTCAATACACTTTTCATTTTTAAAATTTTTCCACATAAATTACCCTGATGTTTATTACAATGATATACCACCAAGATTGTATTGCCGGCAGCGACGGCTTCATTATTAACCATTTTAACGAGTCCCCCATTTTTACCAACCATGGCAGGGGCTCCATCGGTTATGATAGCTGATAAATTTTTCATAGATAAGGAAAAACCTTTTCATCGAATAAATCTACAGATTTGGTTGTGTCTTTTAACGATACTAAAGCAACCATTTCTTCCGTGATATTATAATGTTCATAGATTCCTCTTATAAAATTGCCAATTGTGCCGTATCAGAAGCGTCAGTGTTTTCGTCCATGGCTAACGAAAAAAAATTTAAATTAGTACAATTAAATTTTAAAGACTTTTCAACTGAATGTGTAAATTGAAATATTTTCATAATTTACGTTTGGGCCGCCCTTTAGATAAGGGCCGCGGTAGCGTAGTGGTCAAGGTCGTGGACTAGCGACCGGCGGTTTTCGTTCAGTCGCTGGTTCGATCCTTGGCCGCCAAAGACCACCGTGTAGTCGGTGCTGATGCACTTTAAATCTGTTCGGGGCCCAAAGTCCTCCCGTTGGCGTGGTGTGGATGTTAGGAGGGGGGGGGGGCTAGCTCAGGTGTCATCCTCGTCACTTGACCGTAGTTCAAAATTACGAGGTCCGTCGCCAATAGCCCTCGTGTAGTGTGACATTAATATAAACTAAACTAAGCATGATATAGAGCAAACCTGGGACGCTCTGGGGAGGGCAATCCCCCTCGCGAGAACCATCCTGAACCTGATAATTACGTTGCTGAACGAGTGGGACCGTTTGTCACAAGAACTCATAAATTCCCTTATTTCCAGCATAAAATTATGGTGCGAGACGTGTATATCTGTAAGAGGAAACTCTACTCCCTATTAACCCATTATTTTGTTATATTCTGCAACTGCTGTTTCATACCTTGCGACTCCGATTAGTGTTATGTACGATTATTCGTGTGTATTATAACTGTTGGATGGGTTTTTTCTCTCCCCCCCCCCCGTATTTTATCAACCCTATGTACAAACCAAATTTCATTAAAATCTGTCCAGTAGTTTTAGAGATAATCGACCAAATCTGAAAATCCTCTTAATTTTGAACACCAATGTATATCGCTAGAAAAGAAAATCTTTTGTACTACGGATCAGAACGTATTTCAAGTACTTTTTAACTTCAAGGGCAAGAAAAATTCCACAAAATTTAATTGTATTGTTACATAAATATGTGTTTCGTTGCTATATATACAAAAATTAATTTATTAATGTTCTGAAGTTTTACATGCATGATTTAATACATTTTTTTTTATATCTCATTGAATATCCTGAAATAATATACTGCTGTTTGTAGAAAATGCAACACCATGAAAGAATCATCAGAATCAAATGAAATTTAATGCAGAAACGACTTGTACTGATACAAATAAATGATGAAATTTTCAAAACAAAAGAAACAAATTAAGCGTCCGAAATCAGTATTTGGTGCAGCCACCATGCGCTGCAATAAGTGCTGCTATACGACGTGGCATGGAGTCAAACAGATGTTGAATATCTGCTTGAGGAAGAGAATTCCATATCGCTTGTATGCGCAACCAAAGTTCGTCTTTGGAAACTGCAGGACGCGGATCACGAGCGAGACGCCGACCAACCATATCCCACACGTGCTCAATAGGCGACATATCCGGTGAATAAGCAGGCCAAGGAAGAAGTTGCATGCGTTGTGCTGAACAGAAGTCTCGAACAGTCCGCGCAACATGTGGGCGTGCATTATCCTGCTGAAAGATAGCTCCAGGGATGCCTTGAAGGAAAGGAACGACTTCGGGCTGTAGCACTTCACGGACGTACCTGTTGCTATTGAGATTACCCTCAATTCGTATCAAATTGGATCGTCCATGATACGAAATCGCACCCCAGACCATAACTCCGGGTGTTCGACCACTATGTCGTTCAATAATACACTCAGGAAGGCAGCGTTGACCGGCATAACGTCTAACACGAACACGGCCATCATGGGTCCACAAATTGAAGCGTGATTCATCTGAAAAGACAACTTGGTGCCAATCAGCTCGCCTGTCTCTGTGCTCAAGAGCCCACTGCCGACGCAGCCGTCGATGATTCGCCGTGAGGGGAATCCTGTATAAAGGCACCCTTGCACGCAATCCACGGCGCAGCAGACGACGACGAATTGACGAAGCCGACAATTGTACACCTGTAGCAGTAGACCAACGTGCTGCCAGCTGCCTGGAGGAAGCTGTGCGATCATTCACCGCCATGCGGAGCAGGTGTCGATCATCGCGCTCTGACGTCACCTTCTGTCGTCCAGTGCCTGTTTTTCGAGTTGTTCGGTGCTCGTCGGTCCACTGCTTCCAAACTCGCATCACTGTGGAACTGTTCCGCTGCATACGAGCTGCTATTGCGCGATAGGAAAATCCTCCTTCTCGAAGGCCGATTATCCTCCCTCGTTCAAACTCCGTAAGTTGCTTGAATTTCTTATTCTTCCGTCGTGGAGGCATACTCAGGTCTCACTAAACGTTTGCCACTAACAAATAATCATAGACTTTTTTCAACGTCCCGCTACAGCACTTTATTTATACGCTTTCAGCATCAATTCAGAGGGCGCTGCGCGCGCCGCGCACGCGCGATGGCTCTGAAACTTTATTAATTTGCATAATATCCTATAATTGACATTTGCTGCGAATTTCATTTGATTCTGATGATTCCTTCATGGTGTTGCATTTTCTAAAAACAGCAGTTTACTAATTTTAATATGAAAGGTAAATAAGCATGCTTAAATTGCATTAATTTAAAAGATTAGATTAATTTATAGTCCATTGTATACATTAAATTATAATTACCTTCAGTTAATTACATTAACTGTTATGACGATATAAAACACACTTTCTAATATGGTTTTCTGCTTGCGGTCTTAAGGGGCGAACAAAAGGCTAATGAATATTTGGTTTCAGCTTTGATTGTACAATGTCGGATGTGAAATTATTGGAAAGAATGTGACTATTATTTACCCTGTGAAAAAGAGTAGACATTTTTAATTCGTGGAATTTTCTAACTTTATTTTGTCTGGGAAGAACTATCACCCGCTGTGTTGAGAGGCTGATGCACGTTAAATATGTCGAGGTTCCAAGTCCTCTCATTGGTGTGGGATGGAAGTTTGGAGAAGGAGGAGTTTTGTTTTTTGACGGAGGTTCAGAACTACAAGGTCCGTCGTCAACAGTGATTGTGTTGCTTCTAAAATGCAATGCTAATAAACAATCGAGGGAGGAAATTTAATAAAATAATTTATAGAGAAAATAACAATCGCACAGAGTGAATAGTATTATACAGCGAGTTAGTGATTAGGATTAGTAAAAATCATTTAACTAACTGAAATTAGAGCGAATTATTCGATGTGAAACGCATTTGATTAACATTTTTTCTATTTTCAACCCTCCCCCCCCCCCGCTTCTTGTCAATCAATTTTTATCTTTTTCTTCCACTTTTTTTTCAATCATTTAGATCACTGTTATACCTTGTTCGGCACATCATAACCATATCTGGCCCTTGCGCCATTAAACTCCGCCATCACTCACTCACCCATTGAAGATTCAATGCGCGGATTAAAGGAGCTGTTGTACATTAAAGGAAACACTGGGCTTCAAAGTACTGACGCAGAAGTGGAATTTCAATGCCAGTAATCCGCGTGTAGTTCTTGAGCAGTGGTTTCCAAAGTGGTCCCTACGGACCCCCAGGGGTCCCAAATATCATTCAGGGGTCCGTGGAAAATTAAAATTGATTTGGGGGTCCATTAACAACGTCAGGGGGTCCGCGCAAGGTTTAATAGAAAATAATAAAATTGTGATTCATTTTATTATTATTATGGAAATTTAAATAAATAACAATGAATAAAATAGTAGTGATTATTAAATCCCGAGTAAAATATAAACATAGGTGTATACTTAAAATACATTATGTTACTCAGGTATTTGAGCGTTATGTAATACCATTTGTGAATGATCATTGAGAAAATTTATTTCCACTGATTTGTCACTTGTTGTAACAATGGTGTGTATAACTTGTTTTAAAACTTATTAACATTGTTCAATTTACTTCATTAAATTTAGGCTTTCAATTTCCATCAAAATGCTAACAACAATATAGCAACAAAATAATAACGAAATAACAATAAAAAAAAAAAAAAAAACTGACGAAATAAAATGACTCAAAAATGAAAATAAAACTCAAAACCAAGGCTTTCTGGCATACTTAAAAAACGAAAATAATGACTCAAAACGAAAATAAAAAAAAAATCCATTGACACACACCTATGATTTAATAAAATTCAAGATGGCGCCAGCTGCTTAAGTTAATAACAAGCATGGCACGGTGCGATACAGACGGCCGAAAACAGGTTTATACAGGAACACAATAACGCCGCTATATGCACTAACTTATTTACAATATAAACATAAACTATAAAAGAGTCGTACATCTAATCAATAATTTAGTTCTATGTTAGGCTGATATGAAATGTATAAACAAATTTTCCCAGTCTTAGATAAAAAAAAAAGTTTTATATTGTTAGTTGGAAGTTTTTTTTTTTTTTTTTTTTTTGGTATAGTTGCATTTTTTGTATTGTTATGCAGATAATGTACTTTTGTTACGTAAGTATATTTGAATAAAATTAATTTCTTTTGAAAAAAATTATATATCATATTTTTCAATATATACTCATGGACAAAAAAAATTAGGGCACCAAGAAGGAAAGATTTCGTCAAAATGAAACGAAATCTTACAAACGTAATGACTACTTTGATATAAGTAAATGATTAGAAAATCAAAGAAAAAGGATCATTTATTTCAGATAAAAAGGCAAAAGAACGGAGGATTTAATATGCTGTTGAACCCCTTGTAGCGCGAATGCACGATGCGATACAATCGAGCATTGAGGTATACAAGTTCTGTATGATGTCTTGAGACATTTCATTCCATATTTACTGTAACCTTGCCTCTAGTGCGTTCAAACTCGTGGGATGCCCAACTCGCCGTCCCAAATGATCCCAGATAAACTCGATTGGAGACAAATCTGGGGATCGAGCAGGCCAAGGAAGAGTAGTAACAGTGCGGAGACAGTCTTGTGACACCCTTGCCGTGTGAGGCCGAGCATCGTCTTGTTGAAAAATGACTCTTGGGAGCCGTTGCATGAGTGGCAACACATGTGGTTGCAGGATGTCATGGACATACCGCTGGACTGTCATGGTGCCACAGATCAGTACTAGGGGTGACCGTGTATTGTTGGCAATAGCACCCCATACCATCACACCAGCTGTGGGAGCGGTGTGTCGCTGTAAAGCAAAGGCAGGATTGAGGCGTTCACCACGGCGTCTCCACACACGAACACGATTGTCATCACTGCTGAGATTGAATCTGGATTCGTCGCTAAAGACGACCTGGTTCCATTCCGCTGCAGTCCAATTTTCTCGTGCGCGGCACCACTCCAAACGGAGGCGTCGATGGGTGGGCGTCAAGGGCAGCACACGTAATGGGCCCCACGATCCCAAATGTCCTTCAACCAGGCGCCTTCGTATGGTTCGAGAAGACACAGGGGCCCCTAGTGAAGGGGCTACCTGTGCCTGGATGGCGGCCGATGAAGTAGTTGGCTGTACGTGTGCATTTCTTACGATGTGGCGGTCTTCTCGACGACTGGTCTGTCGAGGGCGTCCTGAGTCTGATCTTCGTGTAAATGACATCTCTCGGATCCACTGGTCCCAACACCTCCTCACAACACAATCACGGCCTAATTGACAAGCTACTCGCCTAGCTGACCACCCAGCTTCCATCATGCCAATGATTCTCCCCTTCTCAAACTGCGACAGCTGCTCATATTGTCTTCGAAAACGGCGTAAAGGCATGTCTACCTCAGCTCTTCCTTTGTAAATGATTCAGCACACTCAAACAAGCTTTGGTTACTTGTTTTATACTCCACGGAGAACGACGTTAAACGCCCTCTACCGGTTATACATAATGCGCAATCACGCTGCATTTCTAATCATTTGCATATCTCCCCGACATGTACCTTCATGCCAAGTTTCGTTACGATCCCGCAATTATTTCTTGGTGCGTTAATTTTTTGTCCATGAGTGTAGTTACTAACGGTAATAGTTATAGCATTAAAAATATAGTGATCCCTTAACGTTAGCTTTGATATAGTTGAATTTTTTGTATTGTTACGCAGAGAGTGTACTTTTGTTACGTAAGTGTATTTGAATAAAATTGATCTTCTAAAAAAATATATATCACATTTTTCAATACAGTAATGAAAAAGTAAAAAGTAATCCCTATATATATTGAAAAAGCAAAAAGTTAAAAAAATTAATCGTTTAATGTGAGTTAAGGGTTTACTTTATTTAATCAAAAACTTAGGAAGAGATCGTAAGTTTTTTTTTTAATACAGATATTTTTTGAAAGATGCTAATTATTGCGAATTATATTTTATTCAAAAAATACATGAAATTTTATCCTTACTTCAAATAATTAATTTAAAAGGGCCGTACTGTAGCATTCCATTGAAAAAGTTAGTAAAAATGAACAGTGGTTTGCTGCAAATAAAACATTTGATATACGAATTTTCTTCTATCGTTTTTTGCCCTTTTTAACAATAATAGTATGAGTGAGCCGAAGAAATAATTCCAATACAGTGTTGAATTTTTGAAGTATGGTTTTATTTCATCACCAGGAAAAAGTACTTTACCTATGTGTCTTCTATCTAAAAACCTATGTCAAATGATTCAATGACACCTTCCAAACTTAAGGAACATTTAATAAAAATCCATAGTAACAAAAAAGATAAAGACTTAACGTTTTTTCAAACAGTCAAAGAAAAATATTTGAAAACACCGTCACTGCGACAACTCATAGGGACAACATCTAAACGAGATGACGATGGACTACGTGCTTCTTATAACATTTCTTTATTTATTGCAAAGTCCGGAAAGCCGTACTCTATTGATGAAGACCAGCTGTAATTGAGGTAATACGCACCGTGTTGTAATAACCAACTCTCGACATTATAAAAGAATTCCACTGAGTAATAATACAGTACAAAGTAGGATTGACGAAATGGCTCAGTGCGTAGAATTTTTTTCATGTCAGTACTTAAAAACATCTGAATTTTCTGTGCAGCTTGCCGAGTCCACTTTACCCGGAAATGAAGTTTTACTTTTAGCTTATGTAAGATTTGTAAAAAAAAAATTGCCAGGAATTGTCATTTGCCAAATGTTTGGAAACCGATACGAAAGGTGAAAGATTATTTACTAAATTAAAAAGATTTTTCGATATAAAAGCTGTATCTTTGACGAATATCATTTCTGTTACTACTGAGACGGTGCTCCGGCAATGGTAGGAAGATATCGAGGCTTTCGAGCATACTTAAGACAAGCTGTACCGAATGTATTTTCAGTACATTGTGTCATTCATCGACATAATTTAGTAACAAAAAATCTTAGTAAACGTTTGAATTGTGTCATTAGAGTAGTTAATAAAATCAAAAGGAATGTCTCCAACGAGAGATTATTTGCTCAACTTTGTTTGGAAAATGTTGAAGACTATAATAGTTTACTACTTCACACAGAAGTACGTTGGTTATCTAAAAGTACATGTTTAAATCAATATTATGCGCTCTTTGATTTAATGTTGGAATTCCTGGAAAGCAAAGACAATGATTTGCGACACAATTAAATTAACTCAATAAATGACGTTAGCCTATATGACCGATTTATTTGCCAAATTGAACGAAACTAATTTGAAACTACAAGATGACCAATTAAATTTAATCAAAACTAAAAGCGTAATATCTACGTTTGTAGCAAAACTTTTTCTGTGCAAACAAAACTTGGGAAGAGGAGAATATTCTCCGCTTCCAAATCTTTCGAAATTGTAAAATGGAGATGATGATTTGCTTGTTTACTGTCAACACCTTACTACTCTTCATGCAGACCTGAACCAAAGATTTGAAGACCTTCTTCACGGATATTCCCTGTTGGGTGTGGAACCCTTTGGCGCGTGGACAAATTCAGATCTCAAATACAGATGAATCCATACTAATGCAGGAGCAGCTTATTGAAATATCCAAAAATGAGGAACTTAAACCAATGTTTGAACAACGATACCCCAAATTCTGGTTACTAAAACAGGTCCTAATTTTATATCCTGCATTATGGGTTATTGTACAGAAGTGGTTGACTGCTTTCCCGTCTTCCTATTTGGTAGAACGTGGATTCAGTGCTGTTATGAACCTCATTACATAAAATAAAATAAAATAAAATAAAATAAAAAAATAATATAAAAAAAAAAAACCGACTGCAAATTAATGGTTGAGGGGATTTGTGGTTGCTGCTCACGAACATTCAGCCAGACATAAATACACTCATAAAGTCTCAAGTTAATTCAAGTCATTAATTGTTTTAAAATTTTATTTTAAACAAAAGTTAATAATTTCAGTAAGTATTTCTTTAACAAAAATGTTTTTTTTTTTAAAAAAAAATTGTAATTTTTATACTATACATTTATGTAGCTTTTCCACTTGGGGGTTTATGGGCAAGTTTTCACTATAAAAGGGGGTCCATGGGTCAAAAAAGTTTGGGAACCACTGCTCTAGAGTATTGGTTCCTAATGGTGTTGGTACCATCATTGGTGATCGTAAACGAAATTTAAGGGGCCGTTTTTGGTCCAAGGCAAATGTAGGGGTGCTTTGAGTACCACCAACCTCCTCCGATGCGTCAGCAAAAAATAAAAAATATATATATACGAGGTGTAGCTATTAAATAACGAGACTGATGCTGCTACACAAGAAGTACGCATGTGCCAAACGCCAGCTGTTTAGCATGAAGCTTTCTCTTTCGAATGCAGTGCTTCTCGTTTCTGTAAAAAAATCCGTATAGCCGCAGCCTTCTTTCGCATTAGAATTTTTTTTTTATTTCTCCGGAAAAACGAAAAGTAAACAGCGAATTGTTATGAAATTTCACATGAAACTTGGAAAAATCGCTACTGAAACTCTTAATGTTTTGAAAGAAGTGTATAGCAATGAATGTTTATCTCGTGCATGTGTTTATGAGTGGTTTGAGCGTTTTCCCTTTGATACCACTTTGAAGATGATTCATGTCTGAATCATCCTTCCACGTCCAAAACGGATGAGAATATCGAAAAAATTGGTAATCTAGTTCGATCTGACCAACGATTAAGTATTCGCACGATTTCTGAGACTGTGGGAATTGAAAAAGAATCCGTACTGCAACTTTTCCCACCAAGACAATACACCAGCTCATTCTACATTGTTTGTCAAGATGTTTCTTGGCTAAGCACAGCATCCCAATATTATACCATTCGCCGGATCTTGAGTCAAGCGACTTCTTTCTGTTTCCTAATGTGAAATCTGCATTAAAAAGAACATGATTTGAGTCGTTGAAGCTGTGAAAGAGAAAAGGCATGCGTCCTGAAGGAGCTGACAGAAGACTTCCATCACTGTTTCGAACAATAGAAGATTCGTATGGAGCGTTGTAGGGATAGAGGAGGGGTGTATATTGAAGATGTTAATAAGTAAATATGTATGAGATCAAAATAAAATGTTTTTCAGCTTCAGTTTCGTTATTTATTAGCCAAACTTTGTAAAATTGTAAGTGTTGTTATTTCAATATGCTCATGTTTCTGAGACACTTATAGTTTTTTTTTCTTTTTTTTTTCAGAAAAAAAAAGTCAAACAACTTATCTAAAGATTTTTGTGTTACTTAGGATTTTAAATAAACTATTTGTTTTGTAAGTAAGAGATAATTATTCTTGTTAATGTAACTTTCATTCGCATTTATGAAACTGTTTACGCATGGGAGAGGAAAGTAAGACGTTAATGTGACATCGTACAAAAATTATTTGTGTGATAATATTTCGAGTTCTGATTGTGTGAATTTAAAGAATTTCAACATTAACATTTTAAAATATTTATTAGACTAATCACAATAATATCACAGACAAAGAGCAACTGAAACGTTTTCATATTTAGAAGTACTTATTTTCAGGAAACTTTAAAGGTACAAAATAAGAATGATACCTATATCTTTTTACATTTATCAAATCAATATATCATACACACATTTTTTCATACATTCCAGCATCAATGAAATCAATTCACAATAGCATTACAAAACAAATTTAAAATACGATTAAGACAATTGTATATCATATATATGTATGTCTGAAAAAGGGGGAAACTTTGGTGAAAGAATAATAAAACGGATTTCTTGAACACATATTATAACGTAGTTGACATATTGCTTACCTGAGGTGATTTCGATAAGGAATGAAGAGAGCGCTCTTATATTTCATTTAAATAAATGGAAAGAAATTTCTTTTTTACAATTATGAAATATCTATTTCTTCATTTCGTTTCAAAACCCAAACAACTGGTTAAAATAGATATTCAAACACATAGTTTAGTCTATTAATTGAATGCTGGGCTCTGGATCATGACTGAAAAGTAACGTTCGAGTAACAATAAAAAGGCTCAAAAATTTCGTACGGTTATTATTTAAATTATAAAAAAGCTATGTAAGAAGAGGGCTGAAATTGATGTCCGCGTTTTAAAGAAACAACTGTTAAAAATTTTATATTCTAAAATGAATTTCTTAAATTATTGTAACATTAAAAAGGTCTACAAATATAACCCTTCTTATTTTGAATCGCGGACACGAGACAAAAACGATACAGAACAGGTACTTTTTCTTTTACACCACACTATGTATGGGCAGTTGAATCTAATATGATTTCTCTCTCTCCTTATTAAGCACAATGGCTTTTCTTAGAATCTGAATGCGAATATATAAAGCTTTTTTCTATGCCAGTAAGTTATCGCCACCTATAAACTAAATCAATATAAGTTTTAAAAATCTAGTAGAACCATCCGTAATTTATTTTTTGTCATAATGGTGATTATCACAAATGAGCATATTCTTATTTCAAGAAATCATTGATTGAGAAGTTATAAACAATGTATCTTAAGTGATTGTTGCTATATTTTGTTTCAACTTCTTTCAAAAGTAGTACCATGATATCTTTTGGGATTTTCAAATGTTAAAAATTCACAAAATTCAGACTTGTTCGATTAGGAAAATGGGTTTATTGGAAGGAGGATTTAACAGCTTATCTTTGCTCTGCCAGTTGTATTAGTAAAATAATAGCTACATATCTTACGCAGGTGAGATCTAAGATCCGGTTTTTCTGGATACCAAATTGTAATGTCGAAATTTGGAAGAATAATTGTATTTTAAGAGAAAGCCATCGTGTGTGTTGCTGTCACTATATGTTCCAACTTTTAGATGTCCGTTTACAGCCATCCATACCTTTATCGTAACATTATTCCATCAAAATGTATGATGTCTGATTGGTTTTGGAGTTCGATACCAAGAAACAGGATTATGAGAGAAGGTGATATTATTTTTACATTCTTCCAGCAAATATAAAAAACGAGACCTTTTAAAATCATCCTATTTACAAGAGCATTCATTTAAAAGTTGAATTATCTACTATATTTATTACAAAAAGAATTTAAGCGCATTTGTTTGCGATGAGAAAGAATTTAAAGTTGCTAATATTTTAATGCGAAACAGTATTGTTTATTGAGGTTAATTATTTATTTATTAACTCCACACTTAGAAGTAGCACCGTGGCTTTGATGACCTGTGTCGAACCACGGTCAAATGATGGGAACGAAATCCTAGATAGCACTTCGCTGTTCTAATTTCCACATTAACGCGAGGACTGTGAGTCTCAAAGGATTTAATGTACATCAGCCCCTAGTACGGATTGCCTCTTAATGGAATTAAGACACGACTCAACGGAAACAATGCTGGCTATAAGCTCGGCTACCGTGTCCGCAAGGCGCAAGAAAATGAAGCGCTTTCAGTTTAAATAAGCACAAAATTTTGATCAATTTTAACTACAACAAATTTTAAATTCGAGATTAATCATTATGGTTTTGAAATTATTACATTTATGCTTAGAAAATAAATAAAAATTTAAATCTATGTGTGTGGTTTCACCACAATAATTATTGATTTTATTAAAGACAGACGATCCTTTTGAGTGCATCTGGCCTTTTGTTTGCAAATAAGTAAATAATGGGGTAGTTTTACATCTGAGTTTAATTAAAGGCTAATGAATAAATTGATTTCTGATTTCATAAGTATTTTTAATAAGTGTTAATTTGAACAGAAAATCTTGCATTATTCGTTTGTATTTTCTAAAGTATTTGCAAAAATTTCCGTTATTACTTATCTTATTTTTGCGGTTTAAAATAAGCATGATGGATTATAAAATGTGTAAACAATAATTCTATATTTCATTTAAAAACTGAAAGGAAAATATAATTTTAAGGTAAAGTACCAAATTGTAAATAAACTGAGCATAGCATTAATATTTTTTTTAAAAAAATATCTTCACTTTGATTTTATTATAATTTTGATAGCCAAATACAGTTATAAGAATATGGCTCCTTTTGAAATATTTTGTTGGTAAAATATTTGAGCCAGAGAGAGAGAGAGAGAGAGAGTATCTTCTCAAATCTTAATACCTATTCCAAAATGTTGAAATTTTTTTCTAGGTTCTCTTGTGTATTTTCAACGTTTATAATAACTATACTGCTATTAGTTTATTCTAATTAGCAATTAGCAATTAAAGGAAGGACATGATTACGTACATAATTCAATCAAAACTTCATTTTAAAAAGAAATTTTCAGAAATCGGAAGAAGCAATTTTGTTAAATCTCTTCGCTCTCAGAAAAAATAATCACTACTTATGAATAGTAAATAACAACATTATTTAATCTGATATACAAGCCGAAACTCAAGAAACAAAATAGTTTAAGTTATTGTATCTTGTGAAGTTAAGTTATAAATTTTAAGTGTTTCAAATAGAGGAAAATGCTTCAACCTAAGTCATACTAAAAAATTTGATGTTTAAAATTATTATTTAATAATAAAACTGTTCTCAACGAGTATAAGATCTCTGAATCTTATTCTTCCTAAATTTTTTCCCCCTTTTAAGATGGAAAAATAATCAATGGATGTAAGTTTTTTTTTTTTTAATTTGAATCATCAGAAACACATATGAGTGGATATCATAAAATTTTAATTACTACTCAGAAATAACCGAGATATGTTTGTATATTCGCTGATCCTTATGTACATAATGTTCTATATTATAGCTAATGTTGATTTGTTCGGTTTCAGGAAGCCGTAGATTAGAAGTAACACCTACAGTATGAAAATGGAATCCTATTTGTTGAGTTCTACAAAGACAGCCGACGAAAAGTCAAGA
>BMAW01121790.1:95094-106034 GCA_019974015.1 Nephila pilipes
TGTGTGTGTGTGTGTGTGTGTGTGTGTGTGTGTGTGAGTGTGTGTGTATGTATAGCGAGATACCCCCGAATAATAATATAATAATTAAGGGCTGAAAACTTAGCGATATTGTGGGTTAATTTAATCTACGGCTTCCGGAAACCTAATAAATCACCATTAATAGCTATAATTTACATTACTATTACATAAGGATATCAATTAATATGCAGAATAAATTTTATCCGGATATCTCGGTTATTTTTAATATTTGAAACTTTCCTACACCCCTGGTATATTTACATTTCATATACATTTTTTCTTTTCATTTAACGGTTTCAAAGAAAACATGCAATTTAATACTGAAAGTTTCCTTTCAAAGGCTTACAGTCCTCATTGAAATCTAATACACTGTGTGTGCGTGTGTTTATTTAAATTTCCTCACAGTTTAGAAAAATGCAATCATTCTTTCAGACTCTTTAAATATATTTTAACTTTTTAAAAGAAAATGAGAAATATTCGCTGTAACAGTTTCTGGTGTGATGGAGGATAGATATTTTCAAAGAAAAAAAAGTTTTATAACAGTATTAATTAATTAATATTTAACATAAAAAGTCTGTATAGAAAATGAAAAATTGGACTCAAAGTTATTTCACACATAATAAAAGAACTTTTTAAGTAACACCAATGCTTGAAATAACATTAACAAGACACATTAGAATGCATTCTACAAACGAATTAGATTTTCATACAAAATAGGAACTCTTTATAATTTTTCATACAATACATATAAAATAAGATACTTGTACAACCTGTTTAGTTCTTAAAAAACAAAAATTAATTTACAGACTAAAAGAATAAAGTTTGACATTATATCTTAACTTGAAAAGAACGTAAAAAACAATTCCTGAAAATTTTGGAAATCATATTTGACAGCAATATTCTGCTCTTTTTCATGTTGATTGTAATAATTGCTTTTTATTTTTAATCTAACACGATATATTTTGAAATAAATTGCCATCTTTAGATTCAGTTTCAGAATCTTGTACAACAAAATTTAAAACTTCAAAAATTTTTTGATCCGCTAAGGAAAGTTCTTCTTTAATGTATTCTAAAACTGAATCATCAATAGCAAATGATGGTTCTTTTTTACTATAAACAGAAAATGGACTGCTTTTGTCTTCGTTTGTATTTTCGTCAAATGGTAGAGAAAAAAAATCAGATTCGAGTCCCTGATAAGAATTAGATGAATCGGTTAACAGGCAAGGATCTCCGTTTTCAATAAGCATATAAGGATCATCATATTCATCAAATATACCTAAACTATTGTTAAAATTCGAAGATATGTTTGATGGTTCTTCGAGTGATAATTTTTTCGACATTTCATTGTTTTCTGTATCAAAGCTCCACTGGTCAGAACCAAAAGTTCCATCGCCATCTCTTGCTACTGCGTTTTCATTTAGAGTTTCTTTGTTTTCATTTTCTTCACCTTTCATTGATGGAGTTTTATTTAAATATTCAGTTCTACCCGGAGGTGAAAGACTAAGCTCGTTCAGTTCAATTTTATTTTGCGGGCAAATGATTGGAGTTGTAGTAATTTCAGAAGAAGAAAATAATCTTATATTTGGACTTTGGGGTATATTTTTTCCCGCCTTTTTACGAGTGGTAAGTTCGGTATCACAGTCAGATGTGGAAGAATTCTCGTTCGTGTTTGTTAATTCTAAAGACTTAGAATAATTTTCAGAATTTGAAAGTATCATATTTAAAACAGATTCAGGGATATTTTCAGTATCAAGCGAGGACTTTGGCCTTTTTGTATTTTCTGAAAATGAATCGGAAATTAACCATTCTTTTGTGTTTCTACCAGCAGAATTTGTAACTTGAAAATAATCAGAGAAGTTTATATCCATTTTACATTGATTTAAAAATTCTGAATTTTCCTCAGAAATTAATGAGCTCTCTTTAAATTTATTTGCTACAGAAGTTTTACAATTAGTTTCTGCATTGCTATTAATTTCGTCAACAAAAACTAGTTCAGGAGAATGTTTTGTAGATGTTCCTGTGCTGGTAGACATCTCATTTAGATGACAAGAATCTTGTTTAATAATTTTATAATCTGGTGAAGCTAATCTTCTTGTATTTCTAATTTCATTATTGAAGAAATTAAAAGTTGTAGGGGTCCTACAATGTTCATGAACATCCATTTCATTTCCTGAATCTATTATACTTGGAATCGATGAATTAAATCCTTGAATTATCTCATCTATGAGAACAGAGTTTGACTGTAAAGACTGATCTTCTTGATTATTTAAATGTGTATTTGTAATAAAATTTTTACATGATATTTCCAAATTGTTATTGATTTCTCCAAAAAGTTCTTGTCGCTGAAAAGATTCATTTGCAAGTTCTGTTCCTGTAGATATTTCACTGGGAGTATAAGGAATACTTATGTGACTGTTTAATGAATGTGATATATCTGTATTCTTACTTTTAGTAGAAGAAAATGTCGATGATCTAAGATCAGGATAATTTTCTTGATGATCAAGTTTATCATCCATCTCATTTTGTGAAGCAACTCGATCCGGATGTGGTGAATTTAAGTTCTGAATTATTTCATCTAAAAGTGCAGAACTTGATTGAGGAGATTCGATCCTTTGCATTCTTGATTGAATGGCTACATCATCTATTTTATTAGAATCGATAAAGGGAAATGAAAATTCTTGTCTGGGCTGATTTCGGCTGAAAATAAAATTACACATAGCATTATTTTCGTTTGGTTTTATTCCATTTTCTGTTTCTTGTGAATATGTACGCTCTTGTTTGATTACAGAATTAGTGAAAGAAATTTTTGGCTGATTGTCTTCCTTGCCTGCATTTAACTCTTCAAAGTTGACTGATTTGTTTTCATTTATTAAATTTGCATCTTTATCGGAGTGCAGCTTTATTAATGTTGGCTGATTGATATGTGAATCATTAACAATTTTGCAACTGTTATCACAGTTTTTCAAATTATTTAATTCCTCTAAAATTGCCTCAAGTTCATCATTCCCTGTTTCCCTATTTAAAAAAGAATTCATAGCCTCAGCGGACAAATCACATCCTTTTTGTGGTAAAAGTACTGGTAAAACTTCACTGACTAAACATGATGCGGAATTCAGTGTCTGATTGAAATCCGGTAATTTTTCATTATTTACATCGATTTTATTCCTTCCTACTTCTGTGGTTATGTAACTACCACTAAGGTGATGAGGACTCATGAAATATTCTGTTGATACCATTTTATTTTTTTCAGGGTTAGGTAATGCTTGATGATATATAAATTTTTCTTGAAGATAAGCTCGATAAGAACTATTGAAGCTACCATTTGAATTCGTTTCTGTCTTCAAAGATGCCGTTTGGGTTATGAAGAGCTGTCCTGAATGATAAGGGGGAACTGAAGGTAAATGATGAAAATTTGTCTTCCAAGATCTATCGTTATATACAGCACTAAAGGGTGGTAGAGTTTCCCCTGAAATGAATGGCTTAGGGTGATTAGAGTTGATATAATTTTCTTCGGAAGAGGAAAATGATTGCCACCGTCCTTTTGTTGATTCAATAGCATATTGTGAAGTATTCCAAGAATGTGCATTTGGAATTCCACTCCAAATACTTCTTTCCGGCATACTTTGAGGAAATAAACCACGTCTTTTGTTTTTATTAAAAAGAGATGGAAAGTTTTCTAATTGATGTTGTGGTGCTATTACCTTACTTTTTCTTCTTCTATACGGTCCTTTCCTTCTAGGCGTTCGACCTGAGCCTGCTGTTGCGTTAACCGTCCACCAAGAGCTTTTGCCAGTGCCGTCATTTCTAATCCGTAGAAATTTTTTATGAAGGGATAGATTGTGCCGTATGGAGTTCTGGAAAGAAGAACAAAATTTAAATTAATTGAATGATCACGATATGTGAGCCATTTTAAATATATATCTCAATAAATCAATGAACATTCTTTTCAAATAACCTTAAACATTATTAAAATTTCTTCACTATTTTAAATTTGGGAAATATTTATATTTTATTATACTGAGATACAGGGTGTTTCGAAACTCGTGAGCAAAATTTTAAGGGGTGATAGAAAATATCTCAGCAAGCAATTTTCACCAGACAATGCACAGGTCGAAAGCAAGCAGTAAACCAGTGGACGGCGCTGTAATGGAAAGTACAAAGCGCAAGTTTTCTTACTCATCGTCATTTCTACCAGGTATTTCAGGAGGCATGGCCTTTTCCTGATTACTTTACGTTACCATCGTCGTAAAAACAAAACTGTTTTTAATTCTATTTCTTTCAAATAAAACAAATTTTATGTTCTGTTTGTGAAAAATAAAAAGCATAAATTATTCTCAACTCTCAAAAGTAAAATTAAAATTAGCTTGGTGTATGATACTTGCGCTTGATGTCAATTAAAAAGAGTTTTATTTGATGTACTAATTTCTATAATCTTAAACTCCGTTTATAATTTGTCAGTTTTTTTTGTTAAAGAGTTACTTGCAGAAAAATCTTAATTAAATGAAACGAATGACAACAATAACTTTTAGTAAAACTAATTGTTTAAAAATTTGTTTTTCCCGTTTTGTCCCACTAATTCAATGTTATTGTTGCTTTGATTTCGGATAGAACTCTAAGAAATTTATTGTTTCATACTTTTAATATTTCTTCTTGATACACGAGTACCACAATTGAGTATTGTGGCATTGTTTAAATTATCTGGGAAACTGAAAATTCGTTTCCTTTAAATCAGGGCATGTTACTTTTATATCATTTGCAATAACAAATGTAGCCTGATCGTAGATCCGGTGACCTTGGCTTCATGTACACATCTTCAAATGGGTCACTGAAAAACCAAAATAGAAGAAAGGTTTGTAATGTTCAGAGGAGATATTTGTCAATTAATAGACACGAATAAAATTGAAGTTACATTAAAAAGTTAAAATAAATAAAATCAAATGTAATTTCTCAAAATTTCAGTTTTCGAGGTTGGCATAAATTCTGCATAAGATGGGTACATTAATTGAGTCTAATATATATAAATAAGCGAAATACCACTGACTGGCTCATCACGAGATCTCTATTACAACCGATTGACTTGAAATTTAGCACATTTACTCATTTTTCAATGTAGACGCTCACTAAAAACGGATTTTACGGAAGTCTTATCCAAAATGTAATTTTCATCCGTTAATCTAATCTTATCCATCGGTTACGTAATTTTTGGTGACTTTATCGCCAAAAATTATATGACCGACGCCAAACGGAATATATATTTTTTATATGTATACTGTGTATTATCACCAATTAAGTTTGCTTGGTGAGATTTGCGCGTGCGGAATGGAAAAATACCAAATAATTTAATATTGAAGCGCTGATGGAGGATTGGCAAGATATTTGCGAAGAGGATCTTTATGTGAAATTTCGTGCATGTCGAAAATAGGAAACGTACATATTTAGCGATAGAAATAAATGAGTTAGGTATCTCACGGTTGGTGAAAGTGTAATTTAGCTCCAAAATGTAGGGGGATTTTGAAAAATACTTAAATGGCCACTTTTTACGGAGTAGCTCACACGCAAGAATATCTTCGTTTACTGGAGCACCTCGCTAAATGCATGAATGAACTCAAGACGCTATGACATACATAAAACATTTTGGACATCCCGACTTACATGACTTTTTTTAGGATTTCAGTCACTTTCCATCCTAAATGTTTAGAAATCAAAGGTCTCTTAAGGCAAGGACAAAAATCTTATGATAGACACGATGTCATTGCGAGGGTATTTCATTTGAATGCTGAGCACCTGATGAATCTTCTGGCAAAAGGTTGTATCTTTCGCAATACTAGGTGTAATTTGTATACGGTGAAAGGAATTTTATCCATATTATTTATATATGGGGTGACTTTTTACTAATTTTTTTTTATTTTTCTCATATATTTGAAAGTTGTGGATAACCATTATTACAGACAATAATTTTTTTTAAATTTTAAATTTAGATTATCCTTATCCTTTAAAATTGAAAATTTTCATGATATTTTACGTATAGGTTCCAAATTATAATATTATAGCCTTCACAGCGAAGCGGGCTGGTATCAGCTAGTATATATATATGTGTGTGTATGTTTGTGTGTAGCGTACTTACTTTAACGTTTGTTCAATATCAATGAATCATTCCATGCATGGCCGAAATACTTTTATTTTCATATTGTAGCAGACTTTAGTCGGGCTTACCATTAAATTACAATTACTATTAAAAAAAAAGCCAAATTACCATACAAATCTCTGATGATCATCAGAGAGAGAACGAGCGTCAGAGAAGAGCAATAAGAAGAGGAGAGAAGCATAAGAAGAGAGCGTTTTTCGCTGTGTTTTGCTATTTATATGAGGGAAAATTCAATTAAACGTCAGAGTCCACATGGTCTGAATGGAGGGACTTCCAGGGAAGATAAGTATAGACTTAATTTCTGGTAGGGATCATCCCTACAGGTCCGTTCCGTGGGAAGACAGCATAGTCAGCGAATTTTTTGGAACGCGTGATTGAATTAATTAAGAAGAATAAAGAATTGTATCTGGATATACAAATGAATATTGTCGTTTAAAGGAGAGAAAGGGCAAATTTAGTATATTAAATTATTTAAGTGAGAAATTAATGGTAATTAAGTTAAATCATTACACACACACACACACACACACACACACACACACACGTGTGTGGGCATTTAGTGTTGTTTATTTAAACCATAGCAAAATAATTTTTTTAATTTCAATATCTCTTAGAAGAATATTGTTTTTACTATTGATGTTACTTAACTGAAACCCTGAAATGATGCCTTCGCCAAATGATTTTTTTTTTTTTTTATAATTTCATTGAATAATAGTCGACGGAAAAAAGTTCCCTGATAAGTTTAATTTTTCTCATTTTTTATTATTAATCCTTTTTTAACCTATTTTTCCTTTCACATTTGGAATTCCTTGTATTTAAGCAGGCATGGAATCCCCTGTAGGATAAAATAAAATAAATAAAAACACACACCATATGTCATATATTTAGCCCCTCTCCCCCTTCCAAAAAAACTTCATTTGTATCATTGGTTGTAAAGTTCTTGTTATGTCCCAACATATCTTGTTTATTAGCATTTGTATTTACGAAAAAGAAATTTTCTAAAGAGAAATCATGGTTACGAAATTTATTTTTATAACTCCTTTTCATTGATGAAATAAAAAATACAGCTTTATTTTCTTATCATTCCAAAAATTTTCTCGTCTCTATTTCTCAAAGTGTGGAATTTGTTGATGAAAGTAACTTGCAACTTCTTTATTCTTATGAAGCTTCTAGAGTTTAGTTTAGTTAACTTAACGATTTCTTTTGCCTTGTTTGTAGGTTAATAAATGTTATCAAGTTGAAAGATCATGTCTTCGTAAAGGGAAAATATAGAAATGTTAATAAGAAGTGTACGTAAAATTTTCTAGCCCGTGCGTCTTTTTGTATTACGAACGGAACTGAAGTTTTTTGGTCGTGGGAACAGGACAAAGATGCGTCTTCTTCATATGTCTGTGTCTCCACTCAACTCTGAAAATCTCATAAACAGGAAAACAACATTATCTATGAGATCCATTTGGATCAACCCCGTTGGAGGGATAGGATATTATCTACTCCAAGCCTCTATCGCCGTTTTGGGAGTGGTTACCACTGGGACTCCCTCAGGTCTCTTGATATTTTGAGTGTTTCTAGGAGGATGAGGGTATTTTTACTCTTTCCATGAAATCGCCATATCGTCTCTGGAATGCCTGGTAAAGTCAGTAACCGCCAATAAGGACAGAATGTTTTAGAATGAATCGAAGGAAATTTTTCTATTTTCAATATGTAGTGAATTTAAAGTTCGGCGTTTATAAAGAACTTTTTTTTTTCTAGTGATTCATAAAAAGCATATTGCTGTAGAATTTCGAATGAAAAGTGACTGTGTGTAACAATACTGCTGATTAATATTAATTATCAACTTTTTAACAAATTCTTATAAACTATTTACAGTAATGGAGGTGATTTTTTAAAATATTCATTATTTAAGGAAATTAGATTGTTCGTATAAGTTGAATTGTACGCGTGAATTCGTCCATTTAGTATTAACTCAAATTATCAAAAATTAATTGAATAAAATATTTGAAAACAGATGACACAACTAAGACAACGAAGTGTTTTTTTTTTTTACAAAAATTCTCCCTTCGACAAGTTAAAAAAAGTTTTCTTAGCGTAGCAAACAAAAACTGAAATTTTTTTCTAATTTTTCCTGATTTACAAGCGTACCTTGTATGCTCAAAATTTCCAAATTAGGTATTTTAAAAAGTTTAAGTTTAATATTAGAACTATATTTTATTCTCATTGAAAAGTGTAATAGATTTATTTAATAAACATTAGAATATATTGTATACTTGAAGATAATTTTTAAAATTAAAATTCTTTAAATACTTTCTTGAACTTAAATCTTAGATTTTCTTTTTTTCATCGGTTAAATATTCCGAGCAGATTTTTTTCTTTATTTAACTAATTTGTTGCTTAGGCTCAATTGCTGGATAAATTAAAATGTAAAAGTTTTAATGAAAATGTATATTTTAAGGTAAAAGATAAATTGTCATTTTACAAAATATTTTTAAAATATTAAATCTAGAGAAAGCAAAATCCATGCATGTTTTTAAAAAAAATCTCTTTTTTCCTTTTAATGATGAAAAAAATTACATCTTTCAGCTTACAAAATCTGTTGCTTAATTCAAATTAATATGTGAGACTCAAATTAAGTTCTAAAAAAATATTAAGAATTAAAAAAATGAAACTTCTAGGCTTAGAACAGGATTTTGTTCTACAAAATATGTTACCTTTCAAAGTCCTCGAGGGTGAATTTTCGGGATTAGGCGAGATTTAATTGTAAAAGTCAGGTTCATTAACCTTCTTATCCTCAATGGATTTTAGGCTGCTGGGTTTGCGTATGTTAAATGACAGGATATTTAGCGAGTTCTATTTACACTAATCGATAGTAATTAATTTAAATATTAAAGATTATATTTACAATTAGATAAAGTGCTTGTCGCAATTACAATTGCTAATCAAATATATTTTTATGGTTATAGTCGCATACTTGAAAACGTAGCTCAATGTACGACTTATACGACTTTCTAGTCAAACGTTTAGTAGATCGTTATGTCTCATCTCTTCGGAAATTTTATGTGGAATGAAATTGGACACACCTCTTCCAAAACCACGGGACATAATCCATTCTTTCCCGGTTGAATAGATGAATTAATTAACTTAGCTATTAGTCCCTGAGCACCCTTACTGGGAAAGGAAATAAACCTGCAAAACTGTAGCATCTGGTGTGAGAGTGTTTTTGTTCCCAGGAGATAAGAATCTAAAAGATGAAATTTTATGGGAAACAGAATTATTGCCTTGACCTTTTACACTAGTCCAGCTGTCATTAATGATGATCTTGTTCCAATGTAAGGGAGACCACTAGCGAACCTGTTAATGATAAACTGCAGGCCTAATTGATTCTTTTTTATAATTTACTTCATAACATGGGTTTAATTTATGATATACTTTTTTAAGTATTCCACAAAATAAGTATTTAGTTTTAAGTATTTAGTGTATTACTCTTCCAGTTTTGTAGAATTATTTTTTTCTAACAAAAATAGAAAATGACGTTTCACCTGATTTGGCTTAGTTGACCCATGCCACTAATACGCATAGAAATACACATGAAAATAAAGTTAGTATTTCTTGCATTTTCAAATAATGCTCGATGGATCTCACGTGAACATTTCCATATTTGATTTTTAACTGGAAATGACACATGTATGAAGTGAAAAAAGTTTAAATCGATAATCGTTCTTTCAGCTATGCACTGTGAGGCCAAAGTTTCAGATGCGAAAGAATAGAAATCACAGATATAATTTTATATGATGATGAAACTAAAGGTGAAGTAGATACATTACTGCAGAATTAGCTGCCGCGTATACATGCAAAGGGGGACTAAGAGATTATACGTGTGTTTATCCAAAAAATATAATTGACCAGGCTACATTAAATGCGTTTGGTTTTTTTATGCCTGGAAATCATTCTTACAATCAAAATAAACTATAGGAAAGATGCATTTCTCTAAAGGAACTTGGAAAACAGCTGACTAAACCTTCCAGGAATATTAGGAAGAAGAAAAATCATAGTAACAATAAGGAAGAAATAGGCAGTTGCAGTTGATGAATAAACAAAAAATGGCAGAACATTTAATAGAGGAAGGTGCAAAGAATGTGGTACAAAGAGAGATTAACAAATGCAAATGAGAAGTGCTTCCGGATAAGGTTTTTTTTTTTTACCAAGTGTATGGAAATGTGTTCTATAAATCTTGTTTGTCATTAAAAATGTTTATATTTGTTTCTAGAGTAGTTAGTTAATGCATTAATGTAAGTATATAATTTTTTAAGAAACATTAAAATCTTTATTTGCATTTTCTGGAAAACTGCGATTTTCATTTTTTTTTATTACGAAAAACCTCATTTCTTAAAAAGGACTTCATATATATTCAAATGAAATTTAACCACAATGCTCTGTACATCTTTAGGTATGTTGTGAACCTCAAACATAGCTTTTAAGTACATAACTATTTGTTTTGAAGCTATTTTTATTTAAGAAAGTGATAAATTTTTTTGTAAAATCATGTTGCGTTTAAGTTGTAGTATAACTCAGAAAGTTTAAGATATAATTGCCTTTTTTCTGCTTTGCAAAACATATATGTATATTAAATATATTGTTGAAACAAGAAGTGAAATATATTAGTTAGAATTTGTTATGTGAATTTTAGCGTAAATATCAATTTTTACTAAATTTGAAACAAATATAAAATTGTAAAACAAATTTCATTAAAATGACTTTTGAATTTACAATATTATAGACCATT
>BMAW01121790.1:106434-118775 GCA_019974015.1 Nephila pilipes
GACTAATTTTTGAAATAAAATTACGCATTTTGTTTTCAAATGATTAATTCAAAAAGAATTCACATTGAAATAATTCAAATGAAGAAGAAAAGAATTCAAATGATGAATTCATGTCAAAGTTATGTGATGAGTAGATTTAATGCAAAAATATTAAATATCAAAAAGGATTCATTCTTTTTGATGAGAAGCGTGATTTTCCTAGTTAATCTGTTAAATTGTCAAACAGATCAGATTTTGATAATTTAAAATATAAGAAAATTGCATAAAAATAATATTCATTACCGTGAAATACATTATTAATTTCTTACTGAAATGAGATCCTTTCCACGCTGTAACTAGCTGATCCAGAGGGTAAGAACGGGAACACGTGTTCCCTCCTCATCCCGTCGTGATTTAACGCTCAGAAAAAATAATATGATTGAACAGGAAATCCCAATCGAATTGCCTCAATAAAACTCAAAAGTGTTTACTTTATAGTTTTACTTCGAATTTGTTTGTTGTGTCTAAACACATTACCGAACTATCTATGTCTTATCCTCAAGTCATTTTGGAGAGATACTTTTGAAGAAAGAATTTTGGATAAACAAACCAACAAAAATTTGACAGTCCAGTGAAAGCTTTCAAAATTTTTTCAATGTTTCTTAACATACACTGTATGTTAAGAATTCTTTGAGGTTTACCAATCACAACAGCCATTGTTGAAAGATCCTTTAGAACTTTAAAAAGAATAGTCATTTTTATGATCCACCATTAGTCGGAATGATCTGAGTATGCTAAATATGAACAAATACATGAAAGTATATCCTGAAAAGGTTGTACATCTATTTCCAAAGAGGCACGCTTGCCTTTTAAAGTGGTCGTGGTAGCCTAGTGATCATGGTTTCGGATTCATGACCGGTGGTTTTTGTTCTGTCGCGGGTTCGATCCTTGGCCGCTAAAGCCAAGGGAAGCCGGGGAGTGTGTAAAGGAAGTGTAGCCGGGGCTGATGTACGTTAAATCTGTCGGGGCCCAAAGTCCTCCCGTTAGTGTGGTGTGGATATTAGGAGGGGGGGGGGGGCCAGCTCAGGTGTCATCCTCGTCACTTGACCGAGGCCCAAAATTATAAGGTCCGTCTCTAATAGCCCTCGTGTTGCTTCAAATGCAACGTTAATAATAATAAAAAAAAATTGCCTCTTTAAAGAAGTTTTTCTGTGTCTTACGTACCTGTTCTTTTATACTTATTAGAAATAAAAATTAACAAATAAATCCTTAAAAGTGCTATTTTGTGCCTCTTCTGCAAAATTTTTCTGCAACTGCTGCCACGTTTGACTTTACGATTAAGGATTTGAAAGATCCAAATTTTTATACTCTTTTATTAAACATATCCTTTACTGTGAAATTCATGTAATTAAAAAATAAATAATAGAAAACTTTAGTCTTTTTTTTATACTTTGTACGTCTGTCAGACGGTAAAAGCATACGATTAAGAAAATTATGAAACCATACAGTTTTGTAAAGGATGGAAAATGAAACAATGATTTTTTTACTCAAAGCTCAAATTTTTTTTGATGAAACCTGTTACGAAATCTTTATTAATTAAGAAGTTAAGAGTTTATGGATTATAAAGGCTGAAATTCGTTTAAGCTTTTAGTTTTACAGCAAAAGTCAATTGTATTTTTTAGAAAATGTGTTCGTATATAAAGTACGAAACATAATTTTCAATAATATTTTTTATTAAAAACAAAGGGGGGGATAAATATAATTAATATCCAAAATATTTAATGCAAAAGAAAACTGTAGTTGTTTATTACTCTACTAGTAATAAAATAAGCAACACAAGATTGTTTGCAAGTTAGAACAGTTCCTTTTATCTCTTAACCGTCGTTCTTAATAAATGTACGATCTAGCGTTTCCATTTCTGGATTCAAATTAAAATTTATCTTAAAAAACAATATCTGTATATACCTCAAACACAAGAGTTTACTCTTTTTCTTCTCACAAGTTTCAATCGTAAACTATATATTTAATAGTTCAAAGAAAGTACAAATGTCTTATATTTTCAAAACTCATGCTTTGAAACCAAATAAACTGAATAATAATAAAAAAGTAGTACAAAGGTTTAATGATTCCTTTAAAATAACTTCACCAAGAATTTTTTTAAATGCTTAATTGCATATATTTCTTTAAAAAAAAAGGTACACAGAACACAAATATGCATGCAGTTTATTAAGTACTATTCTCGGACGGAAACAATTCTATAAACGCGCGCGTGCAATAATTCAAATTAAACTGCAATGGCTAAAACTTACGATAAACGAGATTTTCAATCAAATTCGTTTGACTGGATATATAAACGAAATTAGAATGAAAATATTTAATTTCGGGTAACACATGCAGGGTGAATATAATTAAAGTTGCACTTTCAAAAGCTGTAAAAAAAGAACATCTGGCTAGAATGACCTGATATTTCATCTGAGTATAAGGGAATCCACGGTAATTTGTTTTGCGTTAGAGAAAAAGAACTTCAAAAGTGGACTTATAGAGGGATCTGCACTAGTTATAAGAGGCTAATTAAAAGACGGGACTTGTTGTTATGGCCCTTTTGTTCATAGCTCATCCACAACGAAAAAATTAGTTCCCCAGCGGATAGGAAAAAAGTTTGTTTTTAATTGTCGTTAGGCCAAAAACAGTCGAAAAAGCAAAATGTTATGAAACCATCAAGAAAAGGAAGTCATCAAGATAAGTTACTACGATTTGTTTAAGAAATGTCCATTATATTTTCCACCGATTTCTGCCACGAGTTGAAAGCGCATAACAGCATGTTCCACAACAAATAGTAGTTATCGATTGTGATGAGAATTTGTTTTGTAATGTGTGATTTCGGTTCAGTCAGTCCCCCTTAAATAACATGTTTTAGGTGACCTCACAGACAAAATTCGCAAGGATTCAGGTCAAGTGTGGTGGCCAGACTGTAGGGAAATGGCTACTGTGATAATTCTGTCATTTCCAAAATGTATGTTGAGCTGCTGCTTCAGTGGATTTGAAATGTGCGGAGGAGCGCTATTTTGAAAAAAAGTTGTGCTATCCCTACATCCACACTGTTGCAGTGCTGGAATAAGATGTAAAAGAGATTCATACCGTGTCTTGTTGACTGCACAGGTAACAGGACCCGAAGAATCAATCTCCTCGAAAGAGAAAGGGCCAGTGATAAATGTTGCTGTAAACTCGCAACATACAGTAACCTTTTGAGAATGAAGAGGCTCTGGTTGCATTTAGAACGGATTCTCTCTTGCCCATTATCTGAGATTTCGAATATTGACAGAACATTAGAGATGTAAATGGAATTTGTCTATCCACAAAATTTTTAATGGCTATGCATTGCCCACTTCCATTCAAGCAAGAAATAGCAGGGTGAAAGCTTCTCGCTTTGGCAGATCATCAGGAACTATATCCTGAATATGCATAATTTTGAATGGAGTTTTGCTGTGGATATTTCGTAAAATTTGACGAACTGTGCTGACAGGCAGGTATGAAGTTCGGGTACTGCATGTTCTCAAAGCACTGCTTGAGGTTTTCTCCAATGTCTAGTTACATCCTCTATTGATGTCGAAGCAATTGGTTTCCTCCCTCTGGCACATTTCATGTCAAATGAACCCGTCTCTTCGTGTTTATCAATCGCTTTCTTCAGACCGAATGCAGTCATCCGATCAGAGCCGCGTTTTAAATCCTTTTATGTCCGGAATTTCTTCAATGCAATTGACGTGCAGTCACCGTTCTTGTACAAAAGCTTCACAAGCAGATACCAATCCTTCAATGATAAGAGTCCCAACTACCTTCTCAAAAGCAGAATAACAGGAGCTGCATATTCTCCACCTTTTTAACACACGTTTTAAGTGCGGTGCGCACATCACGTCTTTTAATTAGCACCTTAAAATTAGTATACATTTTACCGCAATCATTTTTATCCTCTTATGACATGTACAGAACTCTCTATCAGATCACTTTTGAATTTTTTTCCTTTCTCAAAACAAATTGCCACTGATTCACGTATCTTCAGATGAAATATCAGGTCATTCTGACCAGTGGCTCTTTCTTACAGCCTTTTGAAAGTGCAACTTTAGTAAGAATCACCTTGTATTCCTTCAATACTGCCACTAAAGACTCGCCATGTAGTGGGGCGGATACACGTTAAATATACCGAAGCTCCAAATCCTCCAATTAGCGTGGTATAGAAGTTTGGAGAGGGAGGTGTCGTCCTCGTCAATTGACTATGGCTCAAAATAGCCCACGTGCGACGTTAAAAAACAATCAATCAAATCCTTTAATCTATTGCACGTGTAATTGTACATCCATCGTTCGTCTCTTGGGTACGTAATAAGATTTTGCTGCATTTCATACACTTGTGTATAATACACTTAATTTCAACATATGATATAAGCAAACAATTTTAAAAAAAAATTTCACAGTTCTTTCGAAAGTTGCCACATTTTTACTTTCTAGAATTGTTTCCATTTTTAAGATCGTTCAAAAAGAAGTTATATAACAAATATAAGATATGAATCTTATCTTAACAATACTGTACGACTTCTATAACTTATATATTAGTTCCAGTGAAGTGACAATTTCTATTTTAAATTAGTTTCATTTTGATAACGATTAATTAAAATATCTCCTCTCATAATACTGCAAAGAATAAGACCCTGATTCGGAATACACTTTTTCAGATGGAACTACTGAAAACAATTTATATGATATTCTTTCTTCCCTATCGTACAGAAGGACAGGACATTTAAAATATAGAACTCGTTGTTGTTTAAATCAATACATTTTTTGCGTGCTAAATATGTTCATATTTCGTCTCCAATTCTTTAATGGCAAATAAATTTTTATTTTTATGAATTAAAGTGCGCATGTATAATGAATCTTTCTGAATTTTAAGGTAGAGTATGAAACGTCCCTCTATTATTCCTCTATTATTATGAACTTGATTAGTTAGTCATAAACATAGTCAACTGAAAGGAGTGTCAAGTCCAAATATAATGGTAACCGATAACATTTTATTCACATTCCTAAACATTAAAGTTCCATAATTAATACAACCTTCTCGGTTGTTAAAGTGCCTAAACGTGTATGAACTAATGTTTACTAAAAACAAAATTTCATTATCTGATTATGCTGATTTAGTTCGAATCCTTAACTAATATACAGTTATGATTCGAGTCCAGAACTCTTTTCCTGTGCCTTCTAAAATTTCTTTGATCGTTCCTAGGTTACGAACAGTTGGTTTCCACGTCTCACTTTGATTCCCTATCAGTCTGACTAGTTTATACTGTCAACTAACACATCGATCAATAACTCCCGAGTCTAAAATTGAAAACAACATTTTTTTTGCAAATTTTTTTTTATTCATCAACATAACACCTTTTGTTAATCATCTTTTAGGGTGATACAATCGTTCCAACGCTTTTCCAAATCTTTTTTTTTTTCGCAAGAAATCTTTTTTGTTGCGAGTAAATAGCGATAAACGGCTTTCTGAATCATCGACTCGTTGCTGTTTTTGTTCCATCGAAAGCAATCGCGGCACCCACTTGGAAAAAACCTTTTTCACTTCACTTCAAAAAACCTTTTTCCTGGTCCGATCGACTTAAAATTTTGACACGTTTCAAGCAAAGGTTAGTACTCTAGAAAGACCTGGTTACTGGTTTACTACGAGCGCCATCTCTGGGGTAGTCTTTGGAGTTATTGATCGATGTGTTATCTAACTCTCAATAATTCATTTCATCGCTGCTAATAAATGTAATTTATTCATTACACTTCATAAATTCAACCTAATCTACATAAGTCACGTTTCATTTTATTGGGAAGAATTTTGAATTCAATACTTAATTGAAGGAAAATCGCGATAGAGCTCAATGTCGCGAGAGTGATATGTGGATTATATCCAATCGAATTTCTTATCAATAACGGGGCTTATTTCTATTACATGAATTGTTACAAGTCTAGGTTCAATTTCTTTGACATTAGTTGATCACAACAAATTTACCTGCAAAAATTATTAAACATAGAATTGATGGCCCTTAGAAAAACTGTAAAGAAAAGGAATAGCATTTTAAAATTCTGAATTTGGTTTAATACATATTTGTGCTGGATAAACTGTGTTTCATTAGTACCAAATTTTTCCAAACGGGAAAATGTTTTTAACTAAAATGGTGAAACCATAAATTCAAAACAGAAAAGTTACAAAAAGATGAAATAAAAAAAACACGTATGTAGACAAAGAGATATATAAAATTTCTATCTTATGAAAACAGAAAAAGAACAATATAAATAATAAAGCAACAGATAAGAAAGAAAACAAATAATATATACAATTCCTATAATTATTATTCCCCATTACTAACTTTTAATACATTTTTTCCTAAAAATTCGGAGTTTTATAAAAATCGTTTTGTACTCTCTATATTTTTTTTGAGTATTTTGTCGTAAAATGCTAGAAATTTAAAATGAGTCATATACTCGTATAATAAGACGAATATTAAAAGTTTTTGACTGGATCTCATTATCAGGTACTATAAATTTTATTCATTTAAATATAATATTACACACATTACATTTGAAAATAATTTTAACATGTGTGGGGTTGCATTTCTAGCCGACTCTTGTGCCATAACTGAATCAAATAATACTAATACTAAAAGTCGATAACCTACAAAAGGAGACACTAGACAAATCTCACAACCATTATTTATTTGACAACCTAGCAGTAAAATGTCTGAGGGATATGTGCTCTCCTGGATAACACCCTAGATAGATTCACCCAATCAACTAATAGCGAACTAATAGTCACTTACCAAAATCTCTCCAGTTGAAGTTGACTTGATTTCTCAACTCCGCTACGACCACTATTGCCCGTAGCAACACTTGATATAATCTACTGCTTGTAAGGCATACACACAGCGCTAGTCTCACTCGGCCTCTATCGTCTAAATTTCTTTTTGCTTATATACCATCCTACCTAGCTCATTTCACTTCATTTCTACCTGCCTCTAATTTGCGTAATAACGTTTCATTTTGGTTGGGAAGAAATTGTTCATTTCGTGCAATCAATCTCAATTAATGTCTCCAAGGTTAGTGAAGAGAAAATTGCGACTAGTCCAACGTCACATATGTGCTAACATGTTGTCGATTCAAGAAAAAGGAGTCAATAACAATGCGAGTGCATAAAATAAAGGATACATAGTGTTAAGGTTCAACAGATTGATATTATAATACATTACGATTAGATTAATTGCATTTAGTTTGCTTAAGTTACATTTACATTGATAAGATATATTTAATTTACTTTTTTATCGTCTGCTTTTATTTTAATATCATAACAGAATATTGTTGTCTGCTTTAATAATTTATCGTTTGCTTTGATTTTAATATTTAATTTAATGATTGATTTTTATGGCAGAATCTAATGTTTTTATTTTTTGTGATGTTAACATCGGCAATATTTTTTTGTACTTGAGAATGTTTTGCAGGCTCCATAGGTGAAATTACTATCAAGTTTACTTTACTCTAATTAATATTCATTTTGAATAATTATACTTTTTCAACAATTTAACAGAAAAAAAAAAATAAACGCTAGCACATGTCAAAATGAAATTAGCAAAACCATTTTCAATTTTTTTTCTGAAATTGTTCATTATTTTAAAATCACTCAGTTTTCGGTTACTTCTAGGTGCTCGATAAATTGCAATATATTTTATTCCATTCTATAGAATAGTTACTTACTGTGAATTTCTTTTTTTAGATTTGTTACTCCTAACAAAAAATGAAAACATAACGTGTATGTGTGTGTGTGCGATGATTCAAATTTGATCAACCTTTTAGTGAGCATTTGATGTACTTTTTGCATGCATTCAAATTTTTAAGGAGAAATTTGAATGTTTTTATTCATAGATACGTATGCATTTCTTGTAACTATACATATACAAAGGGGTATCATAAAGTTTTAATTATTGGTAAGAAATAACTGAGATTCCAGGATAAAATTTATTCTGCATATTCATTTACTCTGATGTTCATAATGCAGTAAATTACAGTTATTAAAGTAGTTTTATTTTGTTTCAGAAAGCCGCAGATTGAAGTAACACATAGTATTGTGAATATTGAGTTCAATCTGCTGAGTTCTGCTATGACAGCCTTCGAAAGGTTAGGAAACGATAGGAGAAATTTATAACTCTGGTTGGTGATTATGTAGTGAAATTTGAAAAATTTTAAATAAAAATTAAAAATTCTATTTCGTTTATCTTTAGAAATAATTGAAACTTTACCATACCCCTGAATAATAATTAAATCTTTATGATGCTACAGGTTACTTCGAATATACTTACACAATCTACTGTTTCCTGAATCCAAACTATAATTTTTTCAACATTATATACACAAGGATCAATAAATATATAGAATAAATTTTGAGGCGCGTTGAGGAAAAGTAAACACAAAGAGAGAGTGTTGAATAAAATAAGTAGCAATGTATGAAAAAAATGTTCTAGGCAAAGTTTTACAAAGAACAGATTTAGCCACCCAAGATGCTAACTTTTTTTTAAAATTAACTACACGATTACATTTTATAATTAAAGTAAACTATGAAATATATTGAAATGAACAATAATATAAGCTACATGTAATTAAAATTAAAGCAAACGATAAATTATTTAAGTGCATATATTTAAGCTAAATGTAATTAAAGTTGAAGCGAAAAAGATATATATATATATATAAATTATTAAATTCAATATTATATAAGCTACAAGTAATTAAAACTAAAGCAAACGATAAATATTGTAAACTGAATGCATTTTAAGCTAAATATAATGAAAAATAAAGAAAACTGTAAATTATTAAACTGAATATGTTTTAAGCTAAATATAATTAAAATTATATATAATTAAATATGATATAAGCTACATGTCATTAAAATTGCATATAACTGAATATAATATAAGATACATGTAATTAAAATTAAAGCAAATGTTAAATATTTTTAACTGAATATTTTAAGCTAAAGGTAATTAAAATTAAAGGAAACGACTAATTATTAAACTGAATATATTTTAAGCTAATTGCTCTTAAAATGAAAGGAAATGGTAAATTATTAAATTGATTATAAAAGAATATAGAAAAATTTAACATTAAGTTTATGGATAAAACTGTAAAATTAAGATATTTGAATAATATCCTAGTTAATTGTTAAGATTACCAAGTGTTTATATTTAACTTTAGAGCCAAAACCGTTAAGTACAATTTAAAAGAATATAGCAAAATGTAACATTAAGTCTATGGATAGAGACGTGGAATCAGGAAATAGAACATGGTTAGAAAGACTCTAATTTACATATTAAAAAATTGAAAAGTGCCTTTTATTGAAAAAGTGCTTTTTATTTATTTTTCCTGAAGTCTTTTAATCAAATTGTGAACTCTTACTGTTGTAAATTATTGGGGATGTCAACTGAAGTAAATAGTGTAGGATCCCGTTAAAAACTTTCAAACTGCTTTACTATATATAAACAAATCAGATCTCTAAGAAATTAATAGTTTGAATTAACTGGACACTGGAGGCTACTCTTGAAGTATCTCGCAATTTTGAATCAAAGTGAAATGATGAGGAATTGAGATGCTTACACTCATTGCGTTACAACATTTTTAATCAAGTTTCTTTTACAAGTTTTAAAAATTTACAGACAGAAAACTTTTAAAAAGGAACTTCGCGTTACTTTAGGATTATTTCCCGTATATAAATCTTATTTCGAAAAATATATAAACATATACAGTAGTACCTCCCAATAAGGGACACCCACCAGACCAGACATTTTGTCCCTTAAATAGAGGTGTCCTTTAAAAAGAGGTAAATATACTGTTCAAAAGGACTGGAACCAAGAAAAATTGTGCCTTAAATAGAGGTGTCCCTTACAAGACGTACTACGGCAATTAGAATTACAACTCAGATTTTAATTTACTCCCAAAGTTGATTATTATTGAGATAAAAAGAACTGTTTAAGATATTATTATGAATTTAATGTCGATTTTTCACACATTTTTGCCAAATCTATGAGTATATGCTCTCTTACATGAATTTCGGAAAGGCTCAATGTGTGTTTTTTATATATTTATATATATATCGTACTCTATCTCCGTCGGCTTTCTCCTCACTATGTCACACGGTTTCCGTTCGTCTCGGTCAGGATTTCCTCTTCCGGTCATCTTAAACATCTCACTGCGTTTTAGTGACCAGCTGTTTAACCACACCCTGAAGAAATTTAACCAGAGATAAAAAAGAAATTTCACCTCCACTGTTTCCGACTTATACGATAAAAGAGAAAATCTTGTTGAGTGTTCTTGAAAAGTTTCGGATAGATGTGTATTCAAGCAATGTATCTTGTCCTTCATTAATTTCCTTTAAATCTTAGTCCGTTGACTTTTTTCAAGGCTCATTATTCATCCTTTTGTATTTTCCTGTTATTTTAAATAAGCGCATTTCACATAACCTTCACCTAGTTAATAATAAATCTTATTAAATAATTTTTTTAAAAAAAATAAATTGTTTGAATTTTAGTCGAATGCCTAAAGATTTTTGATACGTGAACGGACGACCTACTTAAGTTATCATGATTTTTTATTAATAAAAAAAATTACTATAATTAAATTTTCATCAAAAAGCAAATGTATTTTTGTATAAAAAAATTCTGAAAGAAAAGTTATTTTTCTAATAAAATAAACTCATTCGTGAAAGAAAAGTTTATCTGATTATTGAATGGAATGGATCACTAGATTTTTCGTTTATCATTAGATTAAAAAGCCAACAGTTTCGTTATATATACATTTCTACACACACACACACACACACACACACACACACACATATATATATATATATACTGATTGCCATAAAAATTGGCGCTCCAAGAAGTAAGAGTGGGATTGTTACGAAACTTGGCATAAAGGTACGTATCAGGCAGATAGGTAAATGATTAGAAATGCAGATTGATTGCCCATTGCGTAATGCCACCAAAGGGAATTGAACTTCATTCTCCTTGGATTATAAAACAGATAAGCAGAGCTTGTTTGCGTGTATTTAATCTCTTGCAGAGGGAAGCTTTTTAACTAGAGATGTCATTACGTTGCCATCGGAGACAATATGAGCAACTGTCAGAGTTTGAAAGGGGAAGAATCATAGGGATGATGGAAACCGGGGGGTCAGCTAGGCGATTAGCTCGCCACCTAGGCCGTTCTGACTTTATTGTGAGGAGGTTTTGAGACTAGTGGACAAGAGAGAGGTCTGTTATACGGCGATAATGCTCGGGACACCTTCGACGGACCAATAGTCGAGAAGACCGTCAAATTATACGGCAGGTACGCATAGTGCCAGTTGTCTCATTATTCACCATCCATACATAGGCAGCACTTTTACTACGAGCTTCTGTGTCAGTCCGTATCATCGCAAGGCGCTTGCCTGAAGGGAAGCTGCTATCGCGGTGCCCATTATGTGTACTGCTATTGACACCCACTCACCGTCGAATTCGTTTGAAGTGGTGTCGCTCTCGAAGGGATTGGACTGCAACCGAATGGAGTCAGATCGTCTTTAGCGACGAATCCAGGTTCGATTATGCAGTGTTGACAATCGTGTACGTGTGTGGAGGTCCCGTAGTGAATGTCTCAATGCTGTCTTCACTGTACAGCTGGAAAACGCTCCCACAATTGGTGTGTTGGTATGGGGGGCCATCGCATACGACACACGGTCACTCCTAATATTGATCCACGTCGCCATGACAGCCCAGAGGCACGTTCGTGACATTCTTCAGTCTTATGTGTTGCTGCTCATGGCAGGACTCCCATTTATCAGGACAATACTCTCCCACACTCAGCAAGGGTTTAACAGGACTGTCCTCGCTACATTTCCACCCTTTCCTGGCCTGCTCGATCACCAGATTTGTCACTGATCGAGCATTTCTGAGATAATTTAGGACGGCAAGTTGAAGAGCCTACGAGTTTGGCCGAATTAAAGGCTCGTTTACAGCAATTGTGGAACGAGATGTCGCAGGATGTCATACGGGGTTTGATGCTTCAATGTCCGACCGTATCACACGCATTCATGCTAGAGGTTGGTCCTACAGGGCACTAAAAACTCCATTCATTTGTAATTTTTCCTGCAATAAATGAGGAATTTACTTTTATTTTGTAATCACTTACTTGCATCAACGTTGTACTTACGTATTTAAAATTTCGATTTATTCTGACAACTCTTTCTTGATGCGCAAATTCTTATGGGTAATAAGTGCATATATATATATATATATATATATATATATATATAT
>BMAW01121790.1:118875-156239 GCA_019974015.1 Nephila pilipes
TATTATATTATTTTTTATAATCATAATGAAAAGGTATGTGTAAAAGTTCTAAGAATTAAGACATATGAAAAATCAAAATGGATATCACAGTAATTCAGGTATAGACTAAGTAATGAAAAAGCATGCTTAACAAAAGATCTGGATCCACTTTCCCACTCAGCCAGTATTACTTGATAACAACCTATAACCATATAATATTAAAAGAAAACAAATATATTCTTACATTTAATGATTATCAATTCTTAATGAAAACGTATTTTAAGTAGCACAAAAATAATCTAATGTGCACTGAAAAAAAAAAAAAAAACCATGGCAGAGATGTTGCCCTAACATGGTATTAAAATCTCCATTCATTTGTAATTTTTCCTACAATAAATGATCAATTTACTTTGATTTTGTAATCATTTACTTGTTTCAAGTTTGTTTTTACGTATGTAAGATTTCATTTTATTCTGACAACTCTTTCTTGATGCGCAAATCTTATGGCAATGAGTGTATATTAAGTTGAAAGTCAGCTTTCTGTTTTTTGTTCAAGTTCTTTTTCTTTCTTTCTTATTATTAGTGAGTGAATGAGTGAAATTATGTTGAGATTATATGAGGGATTATTTATGGGACAAGAGTCGAATCTGGCTAACTACTTTCAACTTATGTATCTATGATATAGACATTTAAAAAAAAATGGTTGACAAAAGGGTCGAAAACTGAGAAGGACCGCTTGGGTATCCCAGGGAGTTCTTCACCCGTGTTTACTAAAGACAGAAACCCCTGTGGGTTCTTTTTAAGAACTGACTCTTTTGAAAACCAACTTTCATGGTTGTTTTCTCTTTTATCATTGAATTCAAAAAATCTATCCTTTACTTTTTCTTCTCATTAATAAATATACTTAAAGGTTAGCTTTTTGTTCCATTATGAGATTAATTTGAAAGTAAAATTTGTCTTTTTTTGTTTTTGTTTTATCGTCAAATTCATCAGGCAACTACAAGCGATTCTTCTCTTTTTCGTTACTGCATGCATATAAACCAAATTAACTTGTATATTTCTATTAAAAATCGGGATTAATATTCTATACTAATGCAAACTCTACACTAAGACAAAGTGTTCACATGTGCACTCGCATATTTTAATGCAATCAGAATGGAAGAAAAGCTATCGATAATGTCTTAAAACTAATCCTGAATATAAATATATGATAAATAATCTTAACTTCTAAAATCACTTACGAATGGACAAATAAAAATTAAGCAATCAGGGATGATGTTTTTAAGCCCTTGTTTAGAGCTAAAGAAATTTTCTGAGCTCAAAAGACAAGAAATTTTAATTAATTCCAGCATAAAATTTTGCTATGAAAGATTTCAAGCCTTTTCATAAGAATTATAAGGACTGAATTCCTACCGAAGGCATAGCATAATGATTCTTAATGTAGGAGGAAATTATTCTAAAACATCATTAAAATGCTATTTGTTTTTAAGATTATGTTTGAATGTTCTCAGTTATTATTATAGTGATGAGAAAAATCTTGCCTCAGTGATGGACAAAAAAAAAAAGCAATGAAATAAATATGTTAGTAATAAATTATATTTAAGGTATTCATTGAACACAATTAAAAACAATTTACTCTTGTGAGGTGGAATAATACAGCCAGTCAGTAAATTGCAAAGTGGTAACAGAACGATAGTAAAAATATCCGAATTAAATAATTATCAGACCATAAAAAAAGCTGTCCCACAATAAAAAAAAAAACTAATAATATAGTTCAAATACACCACACAAGCATTTAAATTTTTGGGATGAATCACAACAACAAAAATAATTCTTTGAGGTACTAAAACAAATTTTGAAAAAAGGACAAAAAAAAAGAAGAACATTGAAACTGGCTTTGCTTATTTTATTTAATCTATGCAAACCTTTTTTTCTCTCTCTTTTAAGTTCTCTAAATAGTAGAATTATTCAAAATGATATTAATTTGCGTAAAGTAATCTTACTTCCAAGCCCCAGGCTCCACAGAAGCAATTATTATCAAGGAAAGAAAATACTTTCTTTAAATTCCTAACGCATTTTTATTTTCAGAAACAAAGCATTCTAACGTACAAAAACGTTGCCAATGTTAACAACGCAAGGAATAAAAACAGACGATTCTTCCACAAAAATTCATTATTGAATTAAATATTAAAATAAAAACATACGATTAATTGTTATATTGGATAATAATATTCTGATCTGGTATTAAAATAAAAGTAGACGATAAAATATTACATTAAATGTATCTTATCAATGTAAATGTACCTTAAGCAAGCTAAATGTGAAAAAGATACAAAAAGTTCTATGCAAAGTTTTGTGAAGAACAGATTTAGCTGCATAAGGTGCGCATCTTTTTTATAATTATTATTAAAGTACTCAATTAAATATAGGAATTAAAGTAAACGATGAAATATCGACAAAGGGGCAATAGTAAACTTTTCCGATATTAAAATTAAAGCAAATGATAAATTATTAAGCTGAATATATTTAAGTTAAATGTAATTAAAATTGAAGCAAAAAATAAAAAATTGAAAAGTGATCTGGTATGCCAAAATGCTCCACCTAAAACAATAGCCCCTTAGGTGGCTAATTATTATAACTTTAACGTAATATAATGTCTATCTTTTGAGCCTAACATCATGTATCCTTTATCAACTTTTCGTCTATCCTACCATCATCTTTTTCACACAAACCGAGTAAGAGAAGCCCTAAACTTCTGTACACACGAAGCAAAACATTGCCAAAATTTTTTTTTTATGTACCCTTTTTTTTATGCCTTCGCATTTTAGTTGATGCCATTTTCTGAAAACAACAACATGTTAGCACATATTAATAAGGCAACAATTGTCTATTTTGAAACAATGCAGACAAGTTCGTTTGCTTTAAACAGTAAAAGAAAATATAACTGCTTTGGGTAACAAGATCTCGACGAATTTTTTTTTTTACAAAAATGATAGAAAAATTTATGTATAATTTCATTTTTAACTGTACAACAGTTATACGAAATAATTTAGGTGAGATAAAAGCTTACCGTAGTGCAAATTAATCTCGATATGAATTCAGCTTTATACAGAAAATTTTGCCACTGGCACAATAACTGATATAATTTTTAAGTACTGGCTCAAAATTACTATATAAGCATAAAGACTCACTAAGTTTTCTTTGACTTGATGGAAAAATTATTAATTACTAATAATATGTGTCACATATTATTAGTAATTAATTAATTACGGACACACTTGATCTTTGACTTGATGGAAAAATTATTAATTACTAATAATATGTGTCACATAAACAGAAGGTAAAAAAAATTGCATTATTTTTTTTAATGAAGGCGGACAAATATAGGCAAAGCCCCACCCTAACGGAAGATTTAGAATACTTTATTTATAAACTACTTACCGTCGCCTTTTCAGTTAAGGCTCATTTGAGGACCTGTTTCCCCACCCAAAAATATTTCTAGACCCGTCCTTGAAGGGAACACGTGTTTCCTCCTGAAACCCAGCACTATATTTCTGGAAAAACAGATTCATGCCTATATGCTTATATATATTTCGATTTTAAAATAGAATAAAGGAACTCGTCGATTGAAAGACAGAGTGGGGTGATATGATGATCTTTTTTCCAGTTTTTATTTTATTTTATTTTGTCATTAGAGCTTGAACCAATCCACTGCGGTTCACGATTTAGGAGGGCTAAGGGCTTAAAAAATTGGAAACTTAGGAGTGATATTTGCAAACTAAGATTTCATTCGTTACTTAATTCCGCAGTAAAAACATTATAAAATTACTATACAGTTTCAATTAATCTTTCATTCCAGGTAATTGGTGGTACTTCAGGTTAGAATAGAACTTGATCTAATCAACTATAAATTTGTGGATTCAGATTTAAGGGGACCCAAGAGTTATAAACTAAAGGGATTTAGGAGTGTTATTTGCAAGTGAAGATTGATTGGATACTCTTTTTTAGCCAATTGCAGGTAATTCTGGTTCGTTTAAGAACCTAATGGTATTATTGTTTTAAATAAAATCTTTGTTTTAGTATACTGACAATCATACCCTTTTGGCTTTAAAAAATATGGCAATAAAAAGACAATAAGTTAAATTTAAAATATCATCAATTTACATTGATAAAAATAAATAGTCAATATATAAACATAAAAACAAAACTTCATCCTTTAAACCAAGAAAAGTAGTATGGAGTAAACAGTAGGGATAAATCCAACAAAAAAAATGTACATTGCATAAATTAGATAGAATAATAAATTCATCTTAAGATGTTACTACTTAGTTATTACGCAATTTTACTGTTTCCATATGCGTATCGAATCACCAAAAAGAATTTTTTCGCTCTTATCAATTCAAATTTATAAAGCATAGAAAAATGTATCGCTATGCAAATCGATCTAGGGAATTTAGCGGATTTAGTGAACAAGAATATATATATATATATAATTGCCTTTTGGTAGACTTATCGTAAAGACAACTATTTTCAATATTTCGGAAAATTGTAAATTTTTATGTGACATATGATTCGTAAATTAATACTGATAGTGTTTTATCATCGGTATTAATCTACAAACCATATATCAAATAAATATTTAAAATTTTAATACTTAATAATTGTTCACGCCCAAATAGTATTTATTGGTTTGCTGTCGTCGGAATTCCTTAAATTTAATATGTGGTTTCATTTATTCATCGTCAGTGAGTTACTTACAAGTATCATGCTTAAGTTTATTTTTTGTATTGTTTGAAAGGTTTAAGAATAACTGGTTGTTTAACTATTAACACAACGTACAACTAACTGGGCTCCTTATTTATTATTTTTTTTATCTTCATGTTATTCAATACAGAAAAGGGAACATATAGAGCATCTAAAGGGATAAGATCCTCTTTCAGTATTTCCAGTGCTTAAACTACGCAATCCCAGTAGCAATCACATACGCACATTATGTCTTTCTGACTAAAGGGTGATTATATAGTCATTGGACAAACTCTGAGGGGGTGGCACAGTTTACTAAAATATACATTTTTAATATAGTAACGTATTGGCGGAAGTGACGCGTTGAGGCACGAACATAAAAAATGTGACACGAGAAGAAAAACATTGTTTGTTTATAACATCATTGCAAACTGCTTCCAAAATGTCGCAAAATTACGCAATTTCAGCAGCTGGATTTCACAGCTTATGTGCTATTCACAAATGTGACGAGTTTTGCACAAAAAGGTGCTTTTAACAGAATCAATACAAATGTGTGGACAACAGTTGGCGCAAAACTCATGAATGGGAAAATCAACATGCTACATGCCCACATGAATTCCAAAAACGCTTATCTGTCAATGTTTAAGCGGGTATTGTGAACAATTTCCTCATTGGCTCATAACTGCCACCAACGCGACTCCAATGGCTCTCACCATCATATTTTTCTGGATGAGGGTTTATCAGAATTGCTGCAAAATGTTCCGACTGTTCTTAGTAATCAAATGCGATTTCAGCATGATGGTGTACTAGTTAATTTCAATATGGTTGTCTGCAATAAACCGGATGCTTGTTTTTCGGAGCATGCATTGGGCGTGATGAACCAGTTCGATGGTCATCCTAATCGTCAGATTTATCGAGCATTGATTACTTCTCATGGGAGAGTCTTGAGGCAATCATTTACGAGATTCCAGTTGACTCATTTGAAGATTCCATTGCATGACTATTCACTATGGCAGCATTCGCGCACAAAATGTCTGGCATCTCAGGAATTGTTCGCCGATCACACTTTGACGCTATCAAGCATGAATTGCTGTTGGTAGTCGCAATTCTGAGCACGTATTATAAACATTGCAACAAAAAAGGCCTTTGCAATGATGTTGTAAATAAACAATGGTTTTTTTTCATTTCTCGTTTTCTTTTTTTGTGTTTATGCCTCAACGCATCACTACCGATTTAATACTTTTATACAAAAAAAAACCTGTATGTTTTAGTGCGTTGTACCACCCATCACAGCTTTCCCCTTGATCAAGAATCACTCTGTAGAAATAAAGGAGTTCTGAAGAGCAAGGTTATAGGATATCTAATTAATATATAACGCCTATATTATAGTTGCTTTTGGATAGAAAAAGAAATGATGTCCGACAATATCATTTTACAAAGTTCATTATAAGCATCTTCAATTGTGAATATGGTATTTTAAAATAAGACAAAAAAGAGAATTTAGAAAATGATATGATTAAATTACTGATTGAAAAATTTATATTATTTCAGAATAATAATATAATTCCTTTCTTTTGTTTTTTGTAATTGAAGTGATGAAGATTGTGATGTAGGTTACGATATCTAATTGATATATAACATCTATATTATAACTGTTTTTAGTTAGAAAACAAATTGATGCTATTGCTCAAAGAGAAATTGTAATGTTACCATCTCTCTCCACGGTTAATTCTTAAAAAAAAAATTAAATGCTGAATATCTACGTGATACTTCTTCAAACGAAGTAAATAATCACTTATTTTGAGAGAATAATTTAGATAACAATTTTAGCTACACTAATATTTGCTCTATCTCTCTTTATTTAATTATAAAGTTATTAGTTAATGTTAATGAAGATACAGAACAAAGAGTAGGATTCACTGATACAAGCATTTAACTATATATGTACAATTTCTACTCTATTTACCTCTTCTACTGAGCTTTAGTACATCAGATTTTCATTCACATTAAAAAGAAGACGAGTAGAACATCCTAAGATAGGACATTCGCGTTGTGAATTTCGCGCTTGTTTATATTACTTCTTTTGATACCATTTTATTCCGTTCTACCCATTCTATTTCTTTCAGGAAGCTTGTTGCACCTGTTCTTTATTATTTAATTTCTACTGACATTGTTAAACACTCAACAGACTACTTCCAATTGAAGATATGTAAGAACAAGATGAAATATTTATCACTTAAGAATAGATAAGGTCGCTCTCTCTAACATCCTATTCAACTCATCGATTCTAAATTAGGATTAGCAAATAAAGTCTTATCTTACCTATTCTCCCTTCACACAAACAGCCGATTATGTTAGTGCTTTAACTAAGATTCGCTTCAATCTAAAAGATTAACTGCGATTGTTTAATACAAATAACAAATATTTATCAACCTGATGTTTCCATCTATCTTCATTCCTTTTCCTTTCAATTCATTTTCATTAATACATCACTATCGCTATTTCCCTTCACTTCACTTCTATCTTCATCTAATTTACCTAATCATGTTTTATTTCGGTTGGGAAGAAATTATAATTTCATGCAATTCAAATTACCATAAAGTGTCCGAGGTTAGTGAAGAGAAAATCGCAAATAGTCCAACATCAAATGCTCATATTCATTTTTTAAGTCTATTCAAATAGAAAGGAACGGAAAAGAACTGTATTTTCCAATTTCCCTTTATAAGCCTTCCAGATATACAAATGAAAAGGGAGAGGACAGAATAGGCAACATCAGATATAAATTCAACTAAGGCTGCTAGTAGTAAATTCGTAGCTTTATTATATAAGCACTGAAACTGATAAAGATAAGCCGAGGCTGGATCTAAGATTTAAAATTACAGTCGGTTACCATTAACATGCGGTTCACAAACTCGCGAGTCAGTTTTACACTTGGTTTTACTAAGCTACCCCGATAAGCAATCGCTTTTTATATCACTCCTAGACGTTTTGGAATTATAGTTCTAATTTTCTGTTTATAAAATTCGGATCAACTTTTTGTTCGGTTGCCGTCACGATTTCCTGTTATGAGCTGATATTAATACCTTTTTTAAAAAATATTTTATATGCATGAATAACCATTTTTTGGAGAGTGAAATGTTCCAGTTTGGATTATTTTTTGTAAAAGATTACTTTCAAGATCTCGGGGTCAATGAGATTAGCTGCATTTTCAACCATTTTGTATTGATCAAATATTTAAGAGTTATACATATTTTTCTTAAATAAGTGATTTCCGTGAGGATTAAAAATAATGACGAAAGAGTATAAACGTCAACAAATGGCTTATATGATCGAGGAAATGCTCAAAGTTATCGAACGAATTTGAAAAACGGCAAAATAAGCAGATATTGCCAGAGAATTTAATTTACCTGAATTTAAACAATGTGGATGGTTAAAAATTGAGGATAAAATTAACCAGTTTGATGGTAAGGTTGATAAAGATGGCTAGAAAAAAAGGCTAGGACAGCGAAAAAACCCCAATCTTGACAAATGTCTTTTTGATTTTTCGCTCAATTTATATTAACACTGTAACTCGCTGTTCACTTAACTCAAGGTCAAGTGATAACAGGGTCCGACCGTAGTTTTAATTTGCATCCTATTTTTAGTATTTATATTTGTATATTCCCTTCATCTCAAGTAGAGGTTTACTTTTATTAATCCTCTCAATTTGAGGGCTGTAATTATGTAAGCAGTATAAAAGAAAGATCAAGTGGTTTTTTTTTTTGATTATTTGGGGGTTTCTGGGCAATTATAGACATTTTAGCAGAAATAAATCAAAATGAATCCAAGGTATTATACAAAATTAATAGTATAGAGGATGGTGGAAAAAATAATAAACACTGAGCCAGTTACTGAAATTGCATTTGAGAATAATTCAAATATAGAACAAAAAACATTCATGTTGTTATAGTTGTCAAGGAAATCTAATATTTATCTCAAATATAATTGTTGTTTTGGAAGTTCTACAATATTAAAGAATAATCGTAATTAATACATACTGATTAAATGAAGAATATTCAGCACACAAATCAAGAAATAAAGCATCCAAAAAAAAAGCATGTGAAAGGAATACTTAATGATATTTAATAGTACATATTTAAGCTAATTTATTAAAGATTTTTCTTATATTTAATTGTTTTGAAAAATTACTATTTTATTAAATGCAGCATCGAATTATTCTGATCTAAAGAAGGGGCTGTATTATTTGTATGTCCATTTTTGGTTGAAGTCTATGGAATCTGCAGACATTAGCCAATTCAGTTTACTTCATACTTTCTAATATAACTTAATTAAAAAGTTATAGTATGGATATGAAGTGTCCGAAAGCCTTAGAGCTGTTAAGGATTGATGAGGTACTGCACCAAGAAAATTTTAAAGTTGCATATGCATAAGAATAGTCAAACGGAACAAGAATTTATACTTATTTGAATTCAGCAGAAATTATGAAAATCCTATTAGTAAAAAGAAAGAAAGATAAAATATGTTATTGTGAATTACTTTAAAGAAAAATGAAGAGACATGCAGACTAATGTCTAAAAATTACCATTTGAGGGTTTAAACTGCTACAATTTTGTCAGTTGAAAAAAATAAGAAACTTGATTTGGCTGGTTATATTTGTTCAATTATAATAAACGAATCTCTGTTATGTACATAATTTATCTCCAGGACCAGATCATATCATGTACAAACTCATAAAACATTTGTTATATAATTCTTAACAAAATCTTTTAAAATTGTATAGTAGGATCTGGAAAAAGCACTCCTTTCCTCATTCTTGGAAATGTGAAAATATTATACTGAATTTAAATCCAGGCAAAAATCCAACAGATCTCACAAATTACCAACCCAAAACCCTTCCGAGTTGCTGATCTAAAGTCCTGGAGAAAATAGTGAATGCCAGATTTATGTAAGTTTTGGAGCAAAATGCAGTGTTTTTTCACCATTTCAAAGCGGATTGCAATGATTTCAGATCCACTGTTGACAACCTAGTCGCTTTGGAAACACAAATAACAGAGCCTTTCGACCAAAATAAACACTTTGTTTCTATTTTTTTCGATATTGTGAATGTCTACTATCACATTTGAATGTATGGAATTCTCAGAGATTTATACAATTACGACTTGTGACCTGCCAATTTTTATTTAAATTTTTTTATAGCACAGATATTTTTAAGCTAATATTGACTCAACCTTATCAGATGTTTTCATTCAAGAAGAGGTGCCTCAGAGGAGAGTTTTTTTTTTAAGCGTCACATTTTTCATTATAAAAATTAATAATACCATTTCAAATATTCCGCCGTGAGTTAAAGTTCTCATTTATGTTGACTACCTGCAAATTTCATGCATAGTAAAATAAATGAATTCCATTGAATGTCAATTTCAACAGGTTATAAACAAAATAACAAAATGAACAAATGAAAACGGCTTCTACATCTCTTTGACAAAAACTGCTGGTGTGTATTTTTGTAGAGAAAGGAGACTTCATCCTGATCATCCTGAGGAGACAGGCCAGATCACTTATTAACAAGAAAAAAAATCAATATAAAATAGTTTAGAAAGAAACGTGTATACATAAAACGAATAGCTTTTAATTCAAAAATATCGCTAAATGTATTATATGGCCCAGGAATCATAAAACAATAAATTGAATGCTAAAAAAGGTTTTGCTCATAGTATTCAGTACTGATAATTATTCAGTAGTTTTTATTTTAATATTCATACTTTTGACTAAATTTTGATAAAACAACCGATTTCCATAATACCACTATAATTTTATGATAAAAGAATTAAATTGCTTGGTTAAACTACTCCCAAATAAAGGCACAATTAATAAACATGCATTAAAAACGTTAAGTAGAATCAGATTTTCTGCAAACTATCTATTTGGTTCAGTACAGTTGAATTTTTTCAAAAATATGCTTTTTTAATAAAACTATTTACGAATATAATATTCCGTCAGATACAACAAATGTTACCTGATTGCTTAAATGAGTTTATCGAGCAAATTGATAGGGAAAATAAGAATATCAAAAATGCCTTATACATAAACTACTTCCCCAACTGATGTGTAAACCAGAATCTACTCAGTAATCTCTTTCGGATGCGTGCTGATAGAAGAACATATATTTCAAGAGAACTAACTACATGGAACTTTTTATTTTTATACAGTTAATCAATGAATTGTAGTTAATGTAATAACAACTGTAAATTGGTGAAATGATTTAGGTAACGGAAATTGTTTAGATACTTATTTTGAATTTATTTAAAAAAAAAGTTAAACTGTTTGTATACCATGATTCGTTATCAACGAATAATATCATAATATGTTGAAGAGAAAATGTTAGAAAAAAAGAACGTTTTCAACCAGATAGTAAAATTATAAACTTTTTCCTCTAAGAATAAATAATTAGATAATTCTATATAAAAACATTTAAAAATTTCTCAATTGATTACAGGTGAAAATACAAGTTACCCACAGTTAATTTTACATATTTTTTTCGTCTTTAAGTGATTTGCTAAGAAAATTTCTTTGACAAACTTTTAATGCATTTTATAGTCAAGTCAATTCTTACTTAAACTTATAGAACTTCGTGCTGCTTAAAGTCGATCTGTGTTTATTAAAATGAATTAAAATGTTTTAAAAACAAATAAAATCGACATTTCAAATGGAAAAATATGTTATTTTAAAAATGATCTGGTTAATGAGAGAGAGAGTGAGAGAGAGAGAGAGTCAAAAAAATTTCCTTTAACTTTTCAAGAGAAAGCGAAAATTGCGTAATTATGAAGCGTGGATAACTGCCTGAATTTGTGTGAATGAGATTTAATAGATTTCTGAAATTCGTATTTTTTTTTTATTTATAAAGTTTCATTAGTGTAAAAAATACAACATTTCAGAAAGGATTTAATAGTTATTTCTATTTCGTTTCTCACTATATGAGACTTAAATAAAAATTAGGAAAAACAGTCTTAAGCAATGTTCTATTTTTAGTTTATCAGGTCGAATCATGAGCTAATTTCATATAAAAAGAAACTGGATATTAATTTTCACTCAAAAAATTTCTTAAGTTTTAATTTTGTATTGTGTAGGTACTCCAAATTTTGAAACTTTGTGCGTTTTTAGCGTCATACATTTCGTCATCTGAGAATTTCATCATATGGTATGGAACAGTTAAATGATGGTATTATATACAATATTTTTGCTCAATTGAAAATTCAAGAAATAATAATTTATAGACTAAAAATGTTTTTCTTGTATGTGATAGGTATGTTTCGTTAAATAATCTTTAAATATTTCAAAATACACTTTTTGTACTAACGGAATACTGTTAACTTACGTGAATTTTATCTGCTATCTACATGTATTAAAATAGTTGCAAGAAAAATTATAATATAGGGCTGTGGTACACTTCAGGAGAATAAATTGATTTTTTGATTCTGTTTTATAAAAGTTTTTCCAACTTACAGTATGAACTTAAGAGTATATAAATAAGAGTTATCAATTCATGTATTTTCTCTTTCAAGAAGTAGAAAAACAACTCCAATACACATCCGTAAGCAATATAATGATTGGAAAATTAAATTACCAAAATTATAATCATATAATACATTTGTCAAAAGTTTGATTTAAGAAATTCTTGCTAATTCGATCTTACGACATCCTTTTATTTTAATCCTATGCATTTATGTTTTCAAAACTTTTAAAGTAACCCTTTTTCATTAGGAAAACATGCCTTTAGTAAAAATGTTTTGAAACATGATGCCTTTTTGTAAATAACTTTTGTAACATGACTCTGGGTGGTGAAATATAATTTTAAGATACGTTTCTATCCAAATGATAGTTTCTGATGTTTTAATAATTTACTATATTTAAAGTACTATATTTTAAAATACTATATTACTATATAAAATACTATATTTAAAACTATCAGCAATTTCGATGAGAAGGAAAAATCTTTAGAGTTTTACAAATGTTTTTGTTCTGTTCTGCGGTTATGATTTCTTCGAAGGCATAGAATATGTATTCTATATACGATAATTTATGTCTAATTTTTACGCTGTTTATTCATGGCTGAGACACAGACAATATATTATAGTTTTTAAATACTTTTTAAAGAATTAATTTATTAAACTTTCAAATGTATTCAATATACATACAATGTTTATGCATGTCTGAGACACAGATGATATTTTATAATTTTCAGGTACATTTTTAAAGAATTTATTTGTTACACTTTCAGATACATTCAATACATACACTGTTTATTCATATATGAATGTGTGACATAAAAAGATATTTTTTTTTTTAATTTTGCGATACCTTTTTGAAGAATACATTTATTAAACTGTAAAACGCATTTTTTAAAATTATTTTAATCTTCACTGCGTAGGACTTCAAAAAGCATTTGAGTAATTTTGATGTTATAATTTAAAACTAAAAGCAAAGTTAACGTTACATGTAAATGAATGTCAGAATAGGATTCCAGACTTGTTTCAGAAAGGTATACATACTTGATGTACGCTTGTTGAATTTATGTCAAATTGCACATTAACTTAATGTTCAATTAAGAAAATTCTTATTTCTTAAAAAAATGTTGCGAAGTTACGATTCAGAAAATTAAATTTTGGATGCGAATACCAAATTGGAAAATTTATGAAGTATAAAAGGCCGGCTTCATGGAGTTCCAAGAAATTATTATTACTGCCTTTATTTCAATGGTTTTATTAATTTTTCGATATAAAAACATTTGTAATTAATATTATTGTGTATCTTTATCAATTAATGATAATTTTTAATAAAAATATTTTTATCAAATGTAATTCATCGAAATAATTACAAAAATAATTCATCGTACATAACCTTTAAACCTTAAGAAAGTATAAGAAATTGGATACTTTTTAACAATGGAAATTTTTAATGTACACAAAATTTTGGTGATATGAAAGGAACATAATTTATAGAGTGATTCCTGATTGATAACATTACGCTTTTCTCTCACAATTGCAATAAATTATATGTTATTTAATTTTAATAGACTCCACAAAAAATTTGCTCTTCCGCATTTAATAAAAAATTCATTTTCTCAAAGTATTGTTATATTTATTTCCAGTTGATTTATGCTGCTCCGGTGTTTGATAACTTAATTGGCAATATGGGAAGTTAATGACGTTGAATTTTAATAGAAGAGGCAGAGAAATCCCTACTTAAAATCCATTTATTTAATTTATTTTCTCAAAAATACGTGATTCATTTTTTTAATAAAACAGTGGACTCTATAAAAAAAAACTAATTTTTTATTTGGAAACCATGGTTGGTGTTAAAATTATGTAAAATTCAACGCATAACTAATTTCATGGTTTTACACCTAATCGTTTTCCAATTAGACAAAAAGGACGGGTTGTTTCTTAAATTTTGGGTGGGCAATGTACGTTAAATAGACAACATCAGAAAATTTATAAGACTTCTAATAATATATCTTCTAGAAAACGATATAAGAGTTACGAAATTTTACTTTTAGCGTTTCCAAAGATTATTCTTTTAAATGTTACGAATTTCAAACCATTTAAGGCCTAATTATTCTTAAAATAGTTGCGACCTTCAAATGTTTCATTTAACTAACGAAATTTTAATATTACACACACACGCACACACACGCTCGCGGACACACACACACACATATATATACTTCGTAAATAATTTGAAAAAGTTTTTTCATTGTTAAAGTTCACCTACACTACGCCTCTGCTTTCTATATATTAGCCTTTGACATAGCATCTCTATCTAATGACATAAAGATAAGATGAAAGCGCCTTTGTATAAAATTATAATATTTTCAAATTTCAGTTGCATGCATAACTCTGAGAAATATTTAAGCAATTTGATTATTTTAACTTTCGAAAATTATTACATTCTGATATGAATCAAAGTTTCAAAAACTCTTTAATTTCTTTTGAATAAAAGGTTTGAATTTAAAAACTCAAATTACATTCGGATTTTTTACAAGACGCATTGATGCCTTTAAAAGAAAATAGTATGTTTCTTTTAAATAAAAAAAAATGTTAGTTTATCATCTTACTATATATATATATATATATATATATATATATATATATATATATATATATATATATATATATAAAGAGAGTAGCAGTAGGTATATATATATATATATATATATATATATATATATATATATATATATATATATATATTCATATACATTTACTTCACAATAAATCATACATGCCCAGTTTCTGAAATATGGTAAAACACATCGAGAAAACATGTTTGTATCTAGAATAAAATATATTTTATTTTTTGAACGTAATCACTAACGCTAATAAGGAGAAATCATCATCAACATTTCCATCACTATCAAAAGTTTACATTCATTGACATTAACTCCAACATAGTAAGAACGTAGTAATCTATCGTACGTTACTTGATTTCCGTCATAGCTAATGTTATAAGGTGAATAAATGACTGTCTTTGTATTCCACTTCTTTGGTTAAAGTGGCTGTATATTTACTTTAATTCCATTCCAATATTTTAATTAAATAGTATGAATCAAATCTTTTAAAAACTTATTTTTTGCAAAAGAAATCAGTTGCGTTATGAATTTGTTAATAAATTTATAGTCTTATTATGAAATTATTTTTGATTCAATTTTTTTACAGATAAATGTATAATATAAACTTTATTGTCATTTTTTTTAATTATGAGAGAAATAACACAGCAATAAGCGAACGATGTTGATTATTTCAAAAATGAAATTTACCACTATGCTTGGATAGATAATTTTCAATTTCAAACGTATTAAACAATTGATTCATTTTATTGTTGCAAGAACTGAATTAATTGATGAAGATATTAATATCAAATCAAATGGATTTAACACACACAAAAAAAAAATCCTATTTAGTTGCAGTGTTTGAAAATTTCAATAATTCAAAAACTTTCTTCAGCTGCATTTGCAAAGCCAAGCTTTTACATTCAGTTTCTTCTGTAAAAAACGGTGGCGTTAAGAAAAGCAACGCAAGCAAAGGATATATACTCATAACCTCATTCTACAATTTAATAAAAATTACATAACATTACTTACTTTCCATCCAGCTGAACTATTACTCTCGGCTTGATCACTGAAGAAAGGTATATTTCTGATCATCCAATCGTAAATCTGGGACAATGTCAATCTTTTTTCCGGTGAGGTTTCAATCGCTTGGGTTATCAAATCCGCATAAGATCGACTTCCCCACGGATTTTTCCGGTTTAGCTTCTTCGGGTTGTCATTTAATTCCTCTCTTATGGAAGGATTTTTCATCATGCAAGCTCCACTTTTTACGGTGTTTCTATAGAAAGCATCATTAAACTCCATAACCACAAACCAGCACTGAAGATGCCAATCAAGATCGAACGTGAAGTAGTCACGTGCGCACACTTCCTGACCAATCGAGAGTAATCATCATTCACAGATTTGCAGAACAACTCAGAAAGATAATTCGTTGCTTTACTCTTGAGATAGGAGAGACGTATATACGAGACCTGTCTTAGAGGAGTGGTGAAATTTATGCGCGTGCGCCCTTGACCGTCCTTTCAAAGACTGATAAATATTGCTTAAGGTTTCGAACCGAGTTGCTTCTGGTCAATATTGGGCTATCAGAATTTTTTTGTTTTTAAAATACGAGCTGCGCTTTAAATAGTATGGATTCTTGAGTATTTATTCCATATTTTTTTTACGATAACAAAAAAGTTCAGTTTTAGAGAGAAAGGATTATCAGACATCTCACAATGCGATAGATAGGCCGGCACAAGAGTGTTTAATCCCACTATCCACATTTTAATAAGCTGCAAGTAAAAAATAAACATGTTTCGACTGTAAAATAACTCTCTCCATAGAAATGATGAAGGTTGTAATGAAAAGTGTTTCTTTCCCAATTTCAATGAACTTTGCGTATTCATGGGTACAAAATCGAGTGGCAAGCTAATAGTGACGGGACGCGTTAGATATCGGGGAATCCTTTCCTGCCACATAACTTTTAGACCCAAGCATCTGCTAAATAGAGCAATCAAATATGTCAGGGCTGTCTGGTGGTCTAAGCTAAGTGTATCTCGAGTGTGTTCTCCTCTTTAACTATAAGAAAAATAATAAAACAGTTTTGAAAATTTGAATAATAAAGAAAATTTGAATTTCGAGATTAACTTTTCGAAATTTTATTTTTTTTTTAAGAAAAAATGAAGGTTTAGTCATTCCATGACATGGGTTTTTTTGCGTTTCCCCTTTCAACTAATACTTCTGGGACCTTCAAAAGAATTTATTTTTAAAAATTCTTATCAATAAATAAATGAAATGTGATTTATGTAGATTAGAATTGAACTAGTAAAGTGTAATGAATGGAATAGAGGAAATGCATAGCAGTGAAACGCTAAATACTGATATTGGTAATTAAGTGCGTGATAAAGATGGTGATCTGAGTTTAGCAAGTGACACTTCTGTGTCAGACTTGCAGTGATTAAGGAGCCTTTGTAGTGAATCCAAATAGGATTTGCAAGGGTCAGTGACTCGAATCCTTATATTTGATTCATCAACGGCTTCGAATTCGATAGGGTTGGCAAGAAAAAATGCTTTTTATTTAAACATTAAATCTTGCGCGTTTAGAAGTAATTGCCACAGAAAAAGTAGATTTAAGATTAAGTATTAAGCATTCATTACTTGAGTGAAGAGCAAATTATGATTATAAACATTGTTGGAATCTCTGTTTATTTGTCTGTGCAATTTTGTGATTCTCTCAGTAAGCTTAGTAATGACCGCAGAATGATGTGTGACGTATCTTTACTATCCGACTCGTCTGACGTCTTAAATATTAGTCTAAACTCAAATCTCAAATTCAACTTAATACCAAGAGAAGAAATAAAGTAATTAAATTAGTCATACAACAACAGGTCAGGAACCTAGTAAATTAGCTTTCAAAATATTATTAATATGTGTTAACATATTGTTATTTTGAGAAAATTGCATCAACAAAAATGCGTGGGTATAAAATAAAGGATACATGCTGTTAGGTTCAATAGAGTGATAATATAATGCATTATGATTATAATGATTACATTTAATTTAAGATAGATTTTTACATTACTAAGATATATTTAATTTAATACTTTATCGCCTGCTTTTATTTTAATATCCAAACAGAATATTATTGTCTACTTTAGTAATTTACGTTTGCTCTTATTTTAATACTTATTTTAAAAATTGATTTTTTTGGAAGAAATGTCTGCTTTTATTCTTTTTGTTGTTAAAATTGGCAACGTTTTTGTACTTGAGAATGTTTTGCTTGTGAAAATAAATACGTATTATGAATTTGAAGATGGTGTTTTCTTTTCTTAATAGTAATTGCTTCTGCGGAGCATTGGAAGTACGCTTATTTTACGCTAATTAATATTCATTTTTGCAAACTGATGATATAGATCAGGAAGATAAGGGCTACCCTACATAAAAAAACCGAAACTTTCATCGTCGAATGAGTTAGTTACCAAAGGTGAAGGTCTTTTATGATCTGAATAAATCTTTTAAAAAATGTTGGTACATGTTAAAATGAAATTAGCAAAGTCAATTAAAATTTTTTAAGCATATGCTACTAAGCTGTTGTTTTGAGAAAATTGTGTCAAAAAATGAGTGGGCATAAATAAAAGATACATCCTGATCAGTTCAAAAGATTGACATTATAAGACGTTATACTAATTATTATAACTACATTCAGTTTACTTTAGGTATATTTATATTGCTAAGGTATATTTACACTCTATAAAAAAAAAAAGAAAAAAAAAATGGCGGAAAGGAAAATTTTGTACTGAATAGAAAATGATTAATATTTTAGAAAAATTGAACCATTTTTTTCTGAGTTACGTAGTTACAAAGTAACGAGCTCAATAAAAGTGTTGACCCAAATTTAGCCTAGATGCAAGCTGCCACACGACGTGGCATAGAGTGACAAAGCTCCCTGATGGTCTCCTGCGGTATTTCTTGCCAAATTTGCTCCAATTGTCGGGCTAGGTCATCAACATTCCCTAGTAGATGCAGTCGCTATCCCATCATATCCCAGACATGTTCGATTGGAGAGAGATCTGGCTGGCTTAGGAAGTGTTTGACAAGCTGTAAGACAGTTCATAGCAACACATGACGTATGGGGTCTGGCCTTATCTTGCTGAAAAATAAGGCCAGGGTACTGCAAAAGTAACGGTAGCAAAACAGGTCATAGAATGTCGTTGACGTACCGCTATGTTGTAAGTGTGCCACTAATGACGACCAAAGGTTTCGGCTATGAAGGGAAATGGCACCCCAGATCATAACTCCTGGCTAAGAGCCTGTGTGGCGTGCAATAGTGAAAGCAGGATCGGCACGCTGCCCTGGGCGTCTCCAGACGATGAAGGAGGACTCCAACTGTGTAATTCGATGATCGTCAGGACACAGTTGGAAGCGGGATTCGTCGCTAAACACTATACGTCCCCAGTCAGCATCATTCCAACCTGATCGAGCCAAGCACCACTGTAATCTGTCTCGACAGTGTGCAGGCGTGAGAGGCAGGTGACGTAGCGGACGGTACGAGCGTAGATTTTGCTCTATCAGCCGTTTGTGAATGGTCATGGTAGACATTTCGAGTGTGGGTCATCCGTTCGATGGTTGATAACGATGAATCAGGCGCTGTGACAACTGATCTGACAATCACTCTATCCTCCCAATCTGCTGTGGCCCTAGGTCGACCACTATCCTCATGACGCTAAAATCTGCAGTTGTCCACCCATTCTTGCCAGCATCTTCTAATCGCCGTATCCCTTCGACGCATATGATGAGCGATTCTCTGATTTGCCCAACCAGCCTCTTTCAATCCAATGATACGACCTCCTTCAAACTCTGACAGTTGCTCGTAATGAGCTCGAATCTTGAGGCGAGACATTTTTTCAGTCGTTGAAAGGTATCCTAAATCGGAATGCAACAGAAAATTAGACGATCAGATTGAGATGTTGCTTATACACACCTGCTGAGTGAGCAGTTCCGATGCGATGTAGCTATCGCTATTCATTCATTGGACTCCAAATTTTAATCATTTGCATTTTCGGTACAAATGTCTTTGCATACGAAATTTCATTACAATCGGATAACTGCTTCTTGGTGTGTCAATTTTTTTTTGTTATAGAGTGCAATTTAATATTTTATCGTATTCTTTTATTTTAATTTCCTAATAGAGTATTAAAGTATACTGAAATAAATTATATTTGCTCTTATTTATTATATTTATAACAATGGGAATTATCACTACCAGTTCAATGTTCATCACCGAGGATACTAAAAACTTGTATAAAATATCAAAGTGTAATCTTACTGAAATACGATGCGAGTTAATCCACAATGGAGTAAATTCGACCAGATTACGTCGTGTCCTAATCTCTATAGATCACGCGTTAATACAAGTAACTTCCACCCACTATTCAAGGCCTACACACTAGCAATCTTCCTATTACTGTAATATTTCTATATTTTTCTCAAATTCAATTCTCTGTCGATTTTATACGACTCAATTATATCTATTCACTACACTCCTAAAGTTTACCTAATTTTCGTAACCAAGTTTCATGTTGTTGGACTGGAGCCTGAAACTTAAATATAATGTCAAAAAGAACTCCCAAATCTTAGTTAATGGGAATTTTGAGAATAACCTATATTGCAGATGTAATAATGGGACGTTACGCTTCTTATTGGAGTGAATATTGAAATATTAAAAAAATTTGTTTGGATGATTAGTGTAAATAAAAACTTAACTCAATAATTTGTATTGTTTTTTTTTATCATACACACAACACATTTTAAAATGATCAAAATGAAACTCAGAAGTCAAAAGTGATATGTCCAAGTTATTAATAATGAAAGAATTATCGTGAAAAAAAATTGCAGCGATTATTTATTTTTTTTTTTTTTTGTATTTTGTTTTGCAAGACCTAATTTGAAATCTAACAACTATGTAGGGAAGAGATTTTAAAAATTTCAATACGAGATAATTTTGACTTTATTGATGCAAAAAAAAAAAAAAAAAAAAAAAAAAGCGGTTATAGTCCTTCCAAATCTACCAAATATCAAACCAGAGCAATCCCGGATTACCGAAAAATTTGGATTATTGGAAAATCACTAATTATAACATATTTAAACGGCAAAAGGTATGTATTATTATGTGAACTAAAAAACAGTGCATGCAAATAAAGTGTCAAACACACGAAATGAACTAAAATGCAAAAAAATGTTCTATTTTGTATTGATAGCAGAAGTATACCCCTCGATATGGAAGGCTGAAGTGACGTCTTACCCTCTTTCCTCCTATCTCATTTGGACGGAACTGACGTCATTCCTAGTAAGGGACCCAATAGATCCTCCTTATTTTAGTGAGTTGAATTGCTTACCACCTACTAGTAAATCGGTAGGTATTATCTACCTACCGATAAGAATGAACAATTTATAAGGTTTCCTTTATACCTTATCTTTGGTTTTTGATTTCTTACAAGAATGTTATCTACGTACGCTTGAGCTGCATTCATACACAACCTTGAAATTGGATAGAATTATTACTATAATAAATTAGATTGAATTAAAAAGCATTAAATTACAATAATTAGCAATAAGTTGATAATTTTATATTTTAACTTGAAACGGGTATTGTATAATATTGGCTCTTCAGCTGTCAAGTTTGTAAAAAATTAATTAATAATTTTATGAAAATGTAAGACAACTTAGAGAGAATTTGATTTATTGGAGAAGTTGAAGATGTTTTCACAAAAAATTAGAAGCAATTTTTTTGATTTTTCTCCCGTGTAAGGCTGCCGCACGCGTTGGATATTATTATATAATACACTTTTTCTTTGTTTTAATTTATAGTATTATTTTAATCGAAATAAATTAGATTTTTTTTTTGATTTTCCTGTTCAAACCTGCCGAAAATGATGTTATTTTATTTCCCTTTTATTTTTGTTGAATTAATTAAATTAATATAATCTGAAGAAATTAGATTCAATTGTGTAACATAAAAGACTTTAATTTATGGAATAATTACATTGATCAACAATAAGTTAATCGAAAAATTATTTATACTGTTAATATTTGATTATCAAGTTAAAATTTCACAATTCTTTTCTCACAAATTTTATATGAATAGAAAATGAACTTAAAACTCTTTTTTTAATCATTATGTCTGACAATTTTTTTTGAAACTAACGATATCTTGTACAGAAAAATTTATTTACTCTTTGAACAGTAATGATAAATGAAAGATAACGGCTATTTTTTTCAAAACTTTTATATGCGTAAAATATATAGTAAAAAAATGATTATTATTTTCACAACTCTCTAAAAAGAAACTGCTTTTACTACATAGTTTTTAATTTCGTTGGGAACTTTGTCTTCATATGTAAATACTCGTCATTTTGGAAAATCTATTGAATAAACTATTTTCTATAAGATTTTTATTTTTTAAATGTAGTGTGTGTTTTACAAGTTCTTAATATCTAAACATTTTGTAATTTAGATATATTACATTATTTTTTTTGGAATAAAATTTATTTAGTTTCCACTAGTGTGTTATTCGTGTAATTAGATTTAGTAAGAGAATAGTTACAGTAATTAAGAGTAAGATAATTAATTTTTTATTTGCTAAAACAAATTATTCAATTAAAATTTTTCTTCGACTTTTCTTTCATACATTTTCTGAATCGGATATAATTTAACATCCTAGTCAGATAATATTTTTTATGCTATCATTTTTGTACATTTAAAAAAATTATCATCTACAATGAATCCTGCAAAACTTATATGAAAACTGCTAGTTTATGCTGTATATTCTACCACGTATATGACGATAGGAATTTTTGTTTTCGTAGATTTTTAGCACTTGAACTAACTATCCAGTAGGATTTAATATGAAAACATAAAATTCTAGTATTTTTCAGGGATTTATTGTAACTTCTCTGTTATTTTTATTATTTATAATTTACTAACTAAATTATTTGGAAGGCTCTTTTTCTGTATTAATGCCCCTGAAGCAGCCCATACCATCTCTGCTTCTTAAATCACTCCGTGGCAGAAGTAGTACGTCTTCATTCTAATATTCTCATCTTCATCGACATCTAAAACATTGTTTTACCCTTCCTTGAATCATGCTATGCATACTGCGCAATTGGGCAAAACCAGCTGATTTAAAATTTATCTTTTTTTTTTTTTTTTTTTGATTGAATAGTTCCTTTGATGAAAGTTATATTATAATGTATCAATTAAAATTTTAAAAAAAACTACTAGTATTAAAATCATATCATAGTGCAGTAAAAATGGACTATCAATCTTTACTTCTCTATATTAATTCCTTCAGAATGTGTTAAAAACTTACCACTTAGTAGCTAAATTTTATATTTTGCGTGTAAGTGTGTTTACCTCCCTCATACTACCCCAAACCCCGTTATTTTCTCTTGTCTATTAATTTTGTTCCATCCCTCCCACTTCTAATTCCTAATTACCGCCACTGTATATGATAATTATTTTACAGGGAAAAGGAGTTAAATCTCTTTCCAAGCTATCATAGAGAGTTTCAAATATACCAAGGTAGAATTTTCATTTGTAGCAATGTTATTTCTATTTATCACAATAAGCATAACTATTTATCACAGTAAGCATAACTATTTATCACAGTAAGCATAACTATTTATCACAGTAAACATAACTATTTATCACAGTAAGCATAAACTATTTATCACAGTAAGCATAACTATTTATCACAGTAGCAATGTTATTTTTATAAGTCGTTGTGAGACAGAGAGATAGAGAGAGAGAGAATATAGTATAGCTGTGAGAAGTTTAAGCAACAGCTTTTGCTCGATATGGATTGGGTGATGAGAGGAAAAAAAACCATTCTGACGAATCCTGGGCAGAAAGGGCAAAAGCTTCATTGTGATAATTCAGAGGCAATTCAGTAATGGAAAAGAAGTACTTCATTTACATTGGGGCCATCAATAGTTGCAAGCAATTCGCTATCATTCATGCATATGTCACAAGAGAAAAAGGATTTAAAATTCCAGCCATGACTATTTTGGACATCGCTTTGAATCGTTTAAGAACAAACCTGCCAAATTAAATAGACATAAAGAAAAATAAGCAGAATGTTTTCATTTCTAAAATTCGTGTGAATATTACTAAACGTCATATCGAGATCACACAACATTTCAAAGAAGGATGGTTCTTTCTAAAATTCGAGGTTTTAGTTGTACCAACAATAAAATAACGTGTCTCTTTCTTGTTTCATAAGCATAGTTCTCTTAAAATATTAAATTAGCAGTTCAAAACTTTAGGAAAAATATCCAAAATAAATATTTTAATTGGAGAATTGTTTTTTATGAGATAGTAAAGTCAATAAAACATGGAGCTTCTAGGTAAATACTCAAAAATTTGCTTTCTGGCATAATGTTAGTGGTATATTGGCAGACAAATTTCAGCAGTCCTTTTGTGAATTCGTCCAATAAACAGATCGTCAAGGTAGCCTAGTGACCATGCTCCCAGAATCGTGGCCGGTGTTGTTTCCATCCAGTCGTGGGGAACCTAGGTGCCACAGGAGACCTGTCGTGTAGCGGGTTTGATGCAGTTAAATCTCGTAGGTCCCAAGTCCTCCCTTTGGTGCGGTGTGGAAGGCTGGAGAGGAAAATGTCAGTGCAGGTGTTGTCTTCATAACTTAACAGAGGTTCAAAATTACAAGCTCCGTCGCCAATAGCTTTAGTTCTGTTTCTGAGGGTGACGATAATAAATTTAATCATTCAATCAACTAATAAAATATAATTTCTAAGAAAATATTAAATTTTTTTCAAAGTAACAATTATGCAAGGAGCAATTTTAGCCAACACACTCACATAGAAGAGATAAAACAAGAATATTTATAGACATTGTAGCTTTGGGAAGATGCTTACCTACTCAGTGAATCCAAGATTGTCACAGAGAAGTGACCATATCAGATAAGGAATTGACTTGAAAAGGCTTACAAAATGGATGGGAGTTCTATTGTCCTTTTGTGTAAAATGATATGAAAATTTTAATCACATGAGAAAAGTATTAAAGCTTCAAAAGAGGAAATGTAACCACTATGTTTTACATTATAAGGCGTACATTTCTGAAAATTCCGTGATAAAGCTCTGAGTTACTTTCATCTCGCGAAGTCCTTCAACTGGAAAATTGTTAACTATCTTTTAGAAAAGGAGTAATGATAGATGTGTATAAAAACATGATTAGTTTCATAAAAAAGGGATTTACTTTTCTTGTTTACATGTTCTTCGAATATTTACAGATGAAGTTTTAAGAATATTATGAAAAATAGATACTGGGGTATCAGTAGAAGTGTGGGAACTGAGTATAGTTACCTAAGGTTCGTACTGTGCCCCTTTCTTCGCAGCGTGAAGCAATTAACCCTATAAGAAGCTCGGAATATATATATATATATATATATATATATATATATATATATATATATATATATATATATATGATATAGTCAGTGGTGAAGACAGTCTTATTGCCGAGGAAGATATCCAATATCAATTGAGAAAATTCATGACAAATCACTCGGAATGAGTTCAAGCAAGTGGAGTGCAATCATTCTGAGATGCGAGTTACAAAACGTGAGTAATGAAATTATTAAACATCATTCCTTTGCCACCAAGGAAACTAAAGCTGTAGGAATTCCATATATATACTTTATATTTTTACATACTTTCACTTATAAAGTAAAAAATACTAATCCAACTTTAGCTTGGATCTAGACACCACTTAAGCAGTTAAAAACATTTTTTGGAAATAGAATAGTCAGGATTCAGAACCACTCTAAGATTTTTCAATGGAAGCATATTGCTTCCAATATTATTTCTGTCAAACCGATTTCACGAGGTTTCGATAATACAGAACTGCCTTCCTCACACCACAGTTTAAGAATTAACCTTTGTAATCCGAAGATAATGAATTTGTGGTTAGAGAGATGACACATGTGACACTGTATTCAAAGAAATTTATAATGATTACATCAACATTTGTGGAAAGTTGAAATCAACATGGACTTCATCATGAAATAATTTTTAAATTGATCCTTTTAATGTGACTAACAGTTTCATTAAGCTCATTAATATGTATAGTTCAATTTTTAAATTTATCAAGCGCATTATAACATCTAAAATTTTAATGTGTTGTTCTTTCTCATTAAATGAACTTTGAGAAAAGTAGATCCCCTTGATTAAATCGTAAACTTAAAAAATATGTAATTATGACGAATAAAAAAGCAGCAGGATGAGAGTTAATTTCAATATTTTTAAAAGAATTTTAATCTGGCTTAAATTATTTTTTATTAGGCAAGATGAAGATAAAGTTTTTTTTTTTTATTTTATAAAAGTTATATGGAGCTTTTAAAAAAGCGGAACACGTTGAGTTCGCTCAGTCTATCAAAAGTGTATATTATTTTAAAATTCCTGAATAAATTTCAAATTAAAATTTTTTAAAAAAGTGTTTATTTACCTTTATTATTGATTCTTGTTTGTAGTAATTCATAAGAGTAATTGAAACGAAAAATAAGACCTTATCATATAAATACGTTTTAAAAACATATCAAGCCAGGAAAATTAATCAGCAAATTTATTAACTAAAATTCCTGCAACGCATGTATTAGTTTCTGGTAAAATATTTTCTCATTGATTCCTCGGATAGTATAGTTATGTATATTGAGTTTATAATGTTCAACTAATTTATCTTTAAATTTTCGTTTCAACGTTTTATGTAAGGAAATAATTGTCACTTCTATAATTTATTGATTGTAAAAGATTTTTTTTTATTTGATATTTTTCAGATTCATAGGCCATAGAATTTGTGAATCTGAATTCCACCCTTACCCTTCACATAGAATTATAGAGGGGAATGGGGTAGTGTAGATTAAAATTTTGAATTAAAATAGGCTTCAAAATCTTTATGTAGCAAAGTATGTAAGTTTTGTGAATGAAAAACTAGCTCGTGAGCTGTTCCTGTCTTATCGTCGTTTTCAATTACGAGATCAGTCGCCTTTAGACTTTGGTGTTGCTCTTGTACGACGTTATATAACACTAACATACACACACAGTGATGAAAATAGCAAATTATAAAGAAATAATTAAGTCTTAGATACTAATCGATTAAATGTGATTTAGAGATTTTTGTCATTTTTCTTTTAACTACAACATTATTTTAAACAAAAGTGGAAACTCCACATGTGCATTGGTGTCCAAAGCACAAGTGGAAACTCCACATGTGCATTGGTGTCCAAAGCATAGTTGGTAATTATGTGAATAAGGAAGGAAATCTAAGTTGGAATGATGAGAAACGTGATATGCGAGTATAAAACAGCTATAAAATAAAGAAATGAACAGTAAAAAAGAAAGAAAATAATCACTTTTATTATCCAAAGAAGCAGTTTGAAAAAAATCTGAGCATAAGAGGAGTTTACACTTCAGTGAAAAACAAATGAAATAAAAAGGGGATTCTACAGTTTAATAAAGCGTTTGGTCACCTCTCACATCCAAGTATGCTGCCCAACTATTTTCCATTCTTCCAATGACATTATGGATGAGTTGTGAGCTCATAGAGATCCAAACGTCACGAACAGCTCCTTTCAGTTCTGGAACAAAACTCGGGGGGTGCGGAAGGACTGAAGTTATCTCCTGAACATATCTCTCACATTCTCGATTAGATTCAAATCAAGTGAGTGAGTAGGCCACGGCATGCGTTGGACATTTTCTGTTTCAAGAATGTCGTCAATAAATCTTGCACTAGAATAATGGGCTTCATCATCTACAAAAAAAAGTCAGGACCGACAGCACCTTGAAACAGGCGAACATAAGGCTCAGGAACTTCATCTATTTATCTTTTAATAGTTATAGATCCAGTCTTAAAGATATGTATATCTGTTCTGCCATCCAGCTTGATCACTGCCCACACATAATTCCCCTTGACAGAAATAGAATGTCTTTCCGGAATGTTCCAAGGCGAAAACGGGTTCCACACTCTAGCCACATCGTTAGCCGATGAGAATCAGTGTTCAGACTAAAATAATATTCATCACTGAATATCTCTTTGGCCCACTGTCTTAAACTCCAGTAATGATGTTTCAAACTACAGTTAAAACGAGGGCGTTTATGCGCAAATGTGAGAGATATGCAAACTGTGTTGTTCGTATGACATAGAGATCAGCATGACTGTGTTTGGAAACTCGTGCTTCTTGGGCGACTTTGAGTGCTGAATTCAGTTCGTTGGTGCAACTGTCCCTCTGAGTCGCAGTTATTGCCAGATATTGGTCTTGGTTACTCTTTAATGACCTGGTGCTGGTCGTCGGTCAACATTTCTCGCACTTTGACACTTCTGCCCTAGTCTTGAGATTATACACATTGAGGCACATTCAAAATTCTAGACATCCCATTTTGGGATCATTCAGATTCGAGCATTCCAATGGTTCTTTCCTTTTATAAACATGTTCAATTGTAGTCTTTGTGCCACCATTCACTCTGTTTAATCGTTTTGAAGCAATATAAGAGCTATTGACAACAGATTTCGTAATTTTGAACATCGTTCAGCAGTGAAGAGGACACCCGAGTTAGCACTCGACTCTCCAAATTTCCATTCCTTCTCAACTTGAGGACATTGAGCCTCTACAGATTTAACGTTTATTAGTCTCCCTATTCGACAGGTCTTTAAGTCGTACTAGGACTCTGAACCATGATGAAAAAAGGCCGCCCGTGAGCTCTCAAATATGACTACTTGAATACCGCCGCTATATTAATTTGAAATCAGTATGATATTGAAATGAAGAGAAGTCTTTCTTTCTGCTTTCGTAACCGTGTATGAAAAATGATTCATTTTAAATTTAACTATATCAGATTCAGTTTTTAACCAATGTAGTTCAGTTATATACTGAGAAAAAGAAGAATCTAGAAAGGAAAAGGATGTATGTCTATATATATTTTCAAAAGGTCCAGTTATAAAAATGTCTCAGCGATGAAAACTGACAGGCTGATGAGGGATGAGACCTTTTGAAAATTCTATCCCAGAAATGACTTGTGAAACAATGTTGTAGTGTACATCGCTTTGGGATTAAAACAAAAGTATTTCTTTTCAATTAAAACCAATCCAACATTTTCCGTCACCTAATCGAATGCTTGAAAAATATCAAATGCAGACATATTGTATTTGTTTATTACTTATTTGTTCATTTCTTTTTTATATTGAACTCAACCTAGTCTGGTTAAGTTCTATTAGGCTCCAGATACTTAAAATTAAGACAACCGTTGTGTAAAACTAAGCAAAAATTAAGGCTCTTAAAGTTTATTTTATGAATTGTGACATTTTGATATTCAGAAGGAAAAAATAAAGTTATTTCACTATCTATGGAAGAGTAGTGTACTAAGCTAAGCATTTGATTGACTTGATAGTTTTTTGATGGTCCTAGAAAGATGTTCGACTAATGACTCGAAAGGCTCAAAGAAAAATTTTACTTTTATTGCAGCTTATCATGAAAAAGTTCCTTATAATGTTATTTTTTTCTATTGAAGAAATTTTGAACTAACAAAGCTTGCATATATATATTATAAATCAGAAGAATAGACAAAATTAAATATCAAGAAGTTTGAATTTAAAAAAAAAAATAAATTAAAAACCTAGAAATTTGGGGACAATACAAAAAGGAGAATAATATATTTAATGTTATAACATGCTTTAGACTGTTAAGTTGGGGTATTCTAGAATTATATAGGCTTAGCTGTCCCCATCAACAAAACATATTAAAAAATGGTTATAACATCAAAAAATATAAATTGAAAAATTCTTTTTTTTTGAAAACTTAATTCCAAAGAAAAAAAATTAAAAAAAAAAAAAAAATCTTGAAATAACAATAGCAAGAAATCAAAATCTAAAAAAATTAAAAAGAAATAAAAATCAAAGAGAAAAATCAAGATTTTCCAAATATAACACACCCCGTCTATTAATTTTACAAACAGTAATACAAAGAAATTCAAACAAACCTAAAAATTTACAAAACACAAAAGATTCAGAATTATAAAAAATAATTACTCACTAAATATACTTATAAATACTATAATTTCAAGACACAAAAATACTTGAAAAAGCATAAAAAATTAGTACAAAATGTGTTACATAACTAAACACCATCAATCATCAAATAACACACGTGAAACTCTTCACACGTAGACTAAAACTTCAACTGTTGCCAGAATGCAAACACTAAATTCTGAAATAACTATTTTTAAATGTTGCCAGAATGCAAACTCTAAATTCTAAAAATATCCACAAAACAATAATAGGCCAATACAACAATTAAGAAAATTGAAAAAAATTATAACCAAGAGCTTACAAAATCAAAAATTTAAAAAAAAGAAATTCTCTAAGAAGTGCAAATTTTTTTTTTACAAAATTTGAAAATGCATAGAATCAGGATATAGCAACGCCATCTATCAATCTATTTAATAACTAATTCTAAAAGGAAAATTTATATATATGTTGTGTATATGTATATGTATGTATGAGTGTGTGTAAAATTCATGATTTGATTTGCTAATTTTGAAATCAAAACTTCATGATTTATAAAAAAATGTTCATTAAATTTCGACTTGGTTCAATTCAATGGCTCTCAAACTTTTTTTTAATGTATTCTTTGGTCAGGACTTTAACATTAATGCATGTCCTGAATTACTAAAAGTATGTTGTATCCCCTAGTCCAGTACCTCTAAATTCTAATTTTTGGACTTTTTTTTTTGCTTCTACCATTTTTGATACGTGAAAAGTCTTGGAATACCATAAAAATTTCATTTGATGAAGACCTTTATTATTTCACTTAGGTATGTTGATGGGAGGATACTAAAAATAACTCAAGAATTTTTATTTTGATTTAAAATTTCTTAGATCATTCTTATTGAGAATACACATGAAAAAGAAAATTAAAGTTTATTCAAAATATTTTTAAAATATTATATCCAGATCTCACCTTAAAAATAATCAAGATACCTCAGAGTTACTTTGCTTTCACTACAAATCCATTTCTGAGATTATGTGAACACTTATATTAAAGCCAAATTCAGGCACTGTTTATCAGTTTATCAGAGAGATATACTGCAGGAGAAATTAACTGAGTTGAAGACTCGGATATCAAATATTGCAATTCTGTTTATAGTCACTGACGTTGATACTGATACGGCGAGTCTGGATATATGTTTAAATTTAGTTGTTGTTGCAACTTGAATCTTATTTCTTCTAATTATATTCTGTTCACCTCAAATTAAAGGCCTTTTGTTATACCTCTCAAGTTGAGAGCTGTACATTCGCTTGATGAGTCAAAGAACGATTTAGTTTTAAGTCTGATTATCTGAGTCTTTTGGAAAATCTGAATATATTAGTAGAAATAAATCAAAGCGTATCTACAGAGTCGCAATTTACTATTCCATAAAAGAACCTTCACTTAGAACCATAGGATTACTTCATATAACATGGATATTGGACCTGAAATCCCTCACGTGGTGTTATATGAAGCTTGAAAATTGAGATACCAGCTCACCTCGAATTTAATCAGGGTTCAGAATTGTGAGTCTCGCCACCAACATCCCTTGTGTAACTTAAAAGTGATGAAAATTCGAGCAATTCAATCCATGGCTTCCTTGGGATTTCAGAAACAAAATGCCTCTTCTAATGGAAAAACTAATTGTGTTTCTTGTGTAGTATATAAAATTTTTACAAATATTATCACCATCAATTGGTACATATATACTTATTAAGCTTTATGCAACTAAATATTATTCTGTAGAGCTTCAAATTCACACGTGAAAAATAATACAAAAACAAGTAATATTAAAAAAATTTAGTCAATTCCTACTTAGGTCAACAAAGAAAATTTTTATTTTAGTTCATTTTATTAAATAATTACAGTTATTTTAAATAGGGCTGAGTCATACATATTGCAGAGTCACAATATTAGATGGCAAAAGAAATTTTTTTCCAGCGATCTACACTCTTCCTCACTGACAGTACTTATTCCTAAATTTATATTCTGCTAAATATCTTATTATGAGAGAATTTTTTTTCTCCCATATAAAACTAAAATTAATTATTTGAAAATCAAATAAAAAAAATTTTATACTTCGACGAGATTCGATCCGAAGGCATGAAGATTCGCTCTTCATGCCTTCGTCGACGCTGTACCAACTTTGCCATTGCTAGACAAATGACATAGTAGAAGCATTGCCTTGTTTCTCAATTCATCCGGTAAATTAAATAGTTGGAATGCAGCTTAGTCCAACCACCCTTAGCGACAGGTATTATTTGGCGGTATTTTGCTTAATGTGGCTACCCCAGTTCGATTCGCAGACTTAATGTTCGGCCAAAAAAAAAAAAAAAAAAAAAAAACCAAGTGTTGCAATTTTTGAAATCGCACCAAGTGGTTGGGCTAAACTGCATTTTCCCTAATTAAATTAAGTTAATGAATTAATATTTGAAAAAACTGTATTAACATCAGGTGCTATCCACTACAAGTTTAAAAAAATGTATTTGAACTTGAGTGGATGAATAAAAAGTATTTTTATTAACAATTGAAAATTTGAACAAGATATATAAATATATATAGGGAGAGTGTGAACTAATAGTAAGAATTTAAAGGGAAAAAAATGAGAGTAATTACAGATTTTGTAAACAATTTTAGTAAAATCTTAGTTTTGAAAGAAGAAAACATTACAATGAAAATTAAATGGCATTAAAATTAATAAACATGTGTTTGATTAAATATTTCAAAAGTATTCGAGAATATCTGAAGAGTTTCATAGTAGCGACTTCTTTTAGGCGGTGTTATTTGCAGTAAAGTATTACATTAATTTCTAACAGAGTTTAATTTTTTGAATGAAAGACATCAGTAATTTCGCTATAAAAATTGTCCTAAATTATATTTAGATTGAAATAAGTAGATCTGTCTCCGATACATCCTCTGCAATGATTTAATTTTTATTTAACATATTTAAATTATACCATGTGTCTACTAGATAACAAGGTTGATAATTATTTTGAGACATGTTTATCATTGTGGGTAAGTCGTACAGTTGGCTCCTTTATCGCTCGAACTGATGTAACGTGATCTTATTTAGTTTAATAGTTTTATATTAAAGTCTGTTCTTAAAGTACGATGCCTTCATTTATAACTTAGATACTCTCGCTAAACTTCTGTTGATATTCTTACATTCAGTATTAATTTTTCTCGCTCTTGATTTGGAGCATTCAAATAGTTATGTTCATATTTTGTCATATTAATGTCAGGTTTTATTTGCTTCAGTCTAATGACTTTTAATATGAACTGTTATTGTTATAATATAAAAAAAATCACAAGGATTCATCAAGAATCACAATTAGTTACCTGAGTCCCACTGTAAGTGGCATTTTTTCTTTTCAGACAAATTATACATTCCAAAAAATTGGATTTTATTTATGCTGTTTGGACAGGATGCATACCATTGCTCGTTTATATATATTTATTTTCACAAAGAAAAGCACTTAAGACAGTGCATATTACTGGGTGTCTTAGTAGTTCCCATCCAGAAGATTCGTAAATAACTATACAAAAAAACAATGATCATTAAAACAATTTTTTTAAGCAAATGGTGAAAAGCACTTATAGCGTAGAAAAAAATGTCTAGCTTACATTTAATACAAAAAGTTCGCCCTTTTTTGGAGGCAAAGCTGAAGTCGTTTGTGCATATTTTCAGAAAAGATAGCCATTTGATCAATATTTGCGCAATCTATCCGTCGTTGAGTAGAAAAAGAATTATATTCAGGGAAAATTATCTTTATTTTACTCACCGCCTACAAACACTATTTCTTAAATATTATTATTTTCCAATCACCCAATCAATTATAAAATCTGAAAATGCGAGTGAAAAGGGAGCTAAATAAAAATAAAAATAAATAAAAAAGGGCGTAGAAAGACGTTTTTTATATTTAATATAAAGTTATGCACATCAATTTGTTTATTTTAAAAATAAACTCAAATACCTGACTTAAAACTAAAATATCAAAATAAAAATAAATCTGATTAATAGGAGTTCCCATATGAATCGAAATATAAGATTTCCACTGATATCTTGGAAACGAAAACCTTTCTGATAACATAGCCAATTGACGTTTTCTATACGGTTTGGTGAGCAATATAGGATATAATATTTCATTAATACATGCGAATGAATTTGAAAGGAAAACAAGGAAGGAAAATTTACAAAAGCTATGAAATTATTTAGTTTTCAATAACTTAAATGTTAGTAAATATTAGAACTAAGTACTTTTACATAAAATTTCAAAATTCAGAAATTGAAATAAAAGGCACTAAATCCATTTAAAAAAAAAAATCTATGTTTTTATCTTAAATATCTATATAATTCGCGAAAGTATATATAATAATATGTTGATTTTATTTAAATAATTTTGACAAAAAAATTTTTTGTTACGTGCATTATCATAACTATAATTTCATAGTTATGATAATAATAGCAACATTTCCTAAGGAATTTTACTTTCATATTAAAACGTAGTCTAATTAAGTTCCTTAGAGCGAAAATCTTAAGATGAATCGAATTTGATATTTATACAGGCGAATAAAGAAGAGGTTTACTTTGATTGATTTTGTTTGTTAACGTCATACTGAGAAGCAAAACGAGGGTTAAAGACGGGGTTTACAGTAGCAAGGTCGCGTATATACACGTGGGAAATATTTATCTCCTCTCTATCCAGGGGAAAAAAGCGAATTAGGAAGTACTTCGTTAACTTCTATATGAAGAAGGAAATAATTTTATTACATCTCCTCATAAAAAAGGAAGAGGAAATAATTTTATCAGCCACTTTATGAAAAAGGTGTAAAAAAACTATTATTCCATACCATTCTTTGATTGGATCCTTCATGTATTTACCAATTGGTGCTCCATTTGAAATTACTTTTCCACTACAGCCGGATTTGTGAGAATCAAGGGTGATGCTCAGAGCTAATTTTAGGATTGATTTAGCCCTGGACTATTGAAGGTAATGGGCCCAATATACGTCCAACTGTAGCGTTCTATGTCAACTATAAATTGTCTTCATTTTTTGTGTCGAATATATGATAGAGAGTGTTTTACGAGAAGAGAGAGTGTGCAAATAAGTACATTAATAGTGAAATACAATTAAGAAGTATATTTTTCGTGAAATATAATTATTAAGCTCTAACCTAAAATGATGTCTTATTCAGATCACACTTAATAATGCACAAACACATTGACAAACATTTTTAGTGTGAGGTAGCAGATTTCCAAGCTTTCTACTTCGATGTGTTGAAATTTCATCACTGAGCAACTTCAGTTGACATTGAGTTGAGCAGAGCAGATTGAGGTTTTTGAGGTCCTTTGCAAATTTCAGAGCGTTACGAAGCTGACGAAGGCTCTACTTTTGCGAGATTGTGGCCGGATTATCGCATATCTCCAAATATAAGCAAGCGTGTATAAGCCGAAAGAGCGTTCTTTCAAAAATCTACCAAATTTTCAATCCGTTTCTTTCTCTTCAAAAATCAAACCAAAATTCAAACCCAGTATATAAGACGGTATGAAAAAATTTCGAGGTCCATTTGTGTGCAATGAGGATATGAATTCTAGTATATGGAAAGCTTTAAAAGTGTTGATGATATTCATCCAGGCATTTCAATAAGTAAAAGTAAACTTCACATAGCTTTATTTTTCAAAAATTTAAGATACTAAACTAAAGAGATAAGAAAAGCGTACTATATTTGGTGATTTATCACTTATGTGCGGCTAACCGAAAAGTACCTACATTTTTTGCGAAATAGTGGATCCAAATATTCTAGGAACTTATTCCTTAGGGTCCTGTCACCTGTACAGTCAACGGGATACGTTATGAATTTCTTTTGTGCAATTAGTTCATTCCAGCACTGCAACAGCGCACAATTCTTATGCAAGATGTGCTCCTCCGCTCATTTCAAACCCAGTGAAGAAGCAGCTCAACATGTATTTTGTAAATGACAGAATTATCAGTCATTTCTTCCTAACAGTATGGCTGAACCCTTGCTACTTTTGCATGTGGGGTTACCCAAAACATGTTGTATAGGGTGAACTTAGCTGAATTGAAAACATACACTACGCAACACACACACATATATTCACAACATCGCGACTTATAACTAGAGGGTGATCAATTTAAAAGAGTACCCGTTTGTTTTTTTGTATTACCCACAAAAATAATATATGTAGCAAGACTTTCTACATCGTTACTTGTTTAATATGTCTATATTTTTTTGCTGGAGAAATCTCGTCAATAACACCAAAAATGTTTTGAACTGTGCCAAAAAACTTGGTTCGACGTGTTCAGGTTTTCATTGAAAATATTGGAGAATATTTTCAACATTTGCTGTAAGGAAATACATACAACATTTGTTGTGAAAAATTTGAATTAAATTTGGGTTTTCAAAAATAAAATTATCACAGGATTAAGTAGCATTGTGCGCCTCTACTTTTATTTTTCTGTTTTACTTCACAAATTAAGTTATAACAGTCCAATAGTTTTGGAAATTGTCTCCCAAGGTTAAACAAGGTTCAAACAATTATACTTCAGTATTAGAATAGTTGCCACATCCGTCAGATTTAAGGATAATAAGAAACACCAACTAGTACTCTTTTAAATTGATCACACTATACTAACGCTTTTGAAACATGCTGCTTTGAGCTTCCAACTTGAGGTAGAAAACGGTGGACAGCACATTAAAAGTTTCTTAACCAAGTCGTAGCAGCATAATCATAACATCCTTTCCTTGGTAGTTTCATCACTTTTAGCTTTTCTACCGTTTTTGATCTAGGGACAATTAAACCCCAATTTTTTCCTATCCACTATGGCACCACCTTGTCGTGGTGGATGGGCTTTGAACAAAGAGTACTACAACAACGTGTCCTGTTATCTTGTGCTTACTACAGTGCCCTCTATCGGTAATTTTTTGAACTTTTTTTCTTTTTCTTTCTGGAAACAAATTCACGTGGGTTCACATGTACTCAAATGAAATACCACGTCTTTCTGACCAGTGTTTCTTTCTTTTACAGCCTTTTGAAAATGCAACTTTAATTATAATCAGCCTTTATATGCCGATTCCCATAATTTAAGTTAGAAAAATTTCCAACTATTTTGGGCTTATACACAGAAATATGCGCTTTATATTCTTTTAGAAGAGGGTAAAATAGCTGTAAATTTATTTATCTATTTCTTCTTCTCCCTGGTGTAACGATGCCTGGAACCAATTGCTGAGGAACAAAGATTTAGGAAATTTTCATTGACTTACAAATTATCAAATGAGATTTGCCTCTAGTTAGTGGAAGATAGATTTTAGCATAAATAATCAAGGCATGCACTTTTAAAAAGTAGGCAATTTTGTTAGAAAGACTTAAGATTATTAATTAAAACACTTGGGGCGGGGCATCGTTAGCGGGGGAGGGGGGGGGAAGGGGGGGGGTGATTATTA
>BMAW01121790.1:160694-171236 GCA_019974015.1 Nephila pilipes
TTTGATATATATATATATATATATATATATATATATATATATATATATATATATATATATATATATATATATATAAGAAAAATACTATTTGAGGGAGGTTTTGATCCAATTTAATTGCAGTAAAATTATTCTAGATGACGAACATTGATTAAATGATAGTCGTATAACTCATTCTACTATTTTTAAAATCGATATGGAGAGAATGAGTAATGTTTCTTATGAGACTTAGGTAGCTTCGTGCTCATTCTGAAAAAAAAATTCCGACAAAGAAGAAAGATTGCTCGCTGCTACTTAAGAACTTTGATAAAGAACTTTCTTTGGAAAGTATGCAACTACATAAATTAAAAAAAAATCCTTTGTTCTTATACAGTTCAAAATCAATAGGATTTTACTTTAACGAGATAACCATAGGTGTGAAATACATAAGTAATTTGTACAGAAAGTTATTTACTAGTATAATTACATACATACGGAAAATTATCATTATAAAATTTAGATACTAGACACTTGTATTGAAAAATTGTCGAGAAATTAGCATTTTAAATTCTTTTAAGAAATAATATTCATTGGATTTTGTATTCAGTAAGTACTAAAATGGTTATTTCCAAAGAAATCAAATTCTGCAAACAAGTTTAGTGTTCTAACGTATAAAATAGTACTAGGACTCTCTACGTAATAGTATACGATCTTTTTTCCTAAAAGAAACGTCTTTTCTCTCTCGTTTCTGTAAAGATAAGACCATAGAATCAATCATAAATTTCCAGAGAAGGAGTATTTTGAGAAAAAAAAAATTTCATTCAAAAAAAATATGATATTTTGATATCCAGGTTTTTTTTTTGAAGCATTCTTTGTTGATATAAGTAACAGTAACTCTAAAAATGCTGGAATGAAACAAATATTTGGTTGTATATATATAAGAATAATTTTAACAATACAGAAAATTTTATGAACATAATTGCGAATTTTCTTTTTTTCCCCCTTTATACTTTATTTCATTTACGTTACTTTAAATTTAGTATGAAACAGATTCACTAGAATATCATAGAGATATACGTCATTTTTAAGATGTTATTGATGGTGATACATTGATCAGAATGCAAACAAAAGAGACATTTTATCGAAAATAAGTAATGCAAACGAAGAACATCAATACAATTTCTTTGAGTAATTTTTTTGCTTCGAATAACTATAGTTAAACCTAAACTCTCGTTGTACAAAATGGTTTAATGATAGGCAGATCACCAAAATACTTACTCGTGTTTTTTGTCTCAAAATAATCATTTAAAAGTTTCTTTTACGGTGTAAAAGCTTCAAAAAGATTCAGAACTTTATCCCCAGCAAATTGTTTATTATAACCCTTCAAAGTTTCTGCGAATTCTGAAGATGTTCAGAAATTTTTCCGATGAACAATATTATCACACAAAAACGCAATTCCGCATTTTAAAATTAACTTGCTTTACAATTAAGCAAAGATTTACGATTTCTACTTATTAAGCGAAAATCCTTAACAATTATAGACACAGAATTATGCCGAATTTTAGAAAATAATTTAAAAATCAATATCAATAAACTTTTAAGTTTATGAGGCAATCTCGACTAATTTAGTTAAGAGGACGAGAATAATTTTTTCTTTCGAATTTGATTAAAATTGGACACAAATTAAAAGATTTCGAGACTCATTTATATTTGTCAAAATTTTTGATGTAAATGAAATTCAATTGAGCCATTTCCCCTGATTACCAATAAAAGAAAAAGAGAGAGTTTGAGAGAGAGAGAGAGACCAGAGATGAAATTTGGGACGTCGAATTTGGTTGGCCAAGCGTCTCCCTTTCTCCGCCCTCTCGCAATTTTATGACACAGCAATTTTTAACATGCACCACCGGATAGCTCCCTTAGATTTTATTATTATTATTATTATTGTTGACTGTCGTTTTAGAACATTTTAGTTCAACTTGTGGGTCAGATTTCATTGGAGAAGAAAATTATTCCATTTTCTTCTCCTCGTCTCTTTCTATTATCTGCAATTTTTATTACATCCGTTGAATCATCCGCAATCATTACTTGCAAAGGGACTTTATATTCCTTTCTGGCTAATGGTAGCAACCAAAGGATCATCATTCAAGTGGAAAACGCGTTGCGTTGCTCCACATTTCCATTTGAAGGGAGTTGATTCCATCTTTCGACGGTTTTGCCCTCCGCCCCATCGCCGGATGATAATCTCGGAAGTACCCAACCACCTCTTTCTTTCACTTGGCAGAGGGTTGCTGTTACCACATCCGGTCAAGCAGTTGACAGCATTTTGTTATTTGATTGATTCTGAACTTCTCTCCTTTCTTTTTTTAAATATTACTCATAAAAAACAAATGCACGAATTAAAAAGGGAGAATTGAAATACACTCATTTTGATATTTTCATGCAAATGTGTGAAGTTGTAGTTGTATAAATATTTCCTAAATGCACTTAATTACATTGAAACACTTTTTTATAAGTAATCAAGAAAACCAGCATTTTTTAAAATAAAAAAAAAAATATCTGTATTTAAAAGAGAATACCCAACGAATATTTTAAGAGTGAGTGAATAAAATTATTGGAAAATTCTGGAACTCTATTATTTGTATGTTAAACAATTTGTTAAGAGGAATTGTCATTTCCAGAATGTGTGTAAATATAAACATTTTTATTCTATTTATAAATTTTGTTTTTAAAGATAATTAATCTGCAAAAAGAAAAGAAAAAAAAAAAAAAAAAAAAAGATTCAGATGATATTAAGTAAGGAAGAAAGATTTAAAAAAAGAAATTTAATCTGCATCTTAAAATTTGTTTCATAGAACCTGTTACAACATGTAGATTTTTTGAAATTGCTGAACAGTGTATGTTTATTTTATATACTGATAATTTGGTTTAATTTGCATTAACTGCAATAGCTATTCATTAGATTGTTGCAGATGATTTAATGTCAATCCTTGGTAAAAGAGCGTATTTGAAAGCTGTATCTCTGTAAGTTGTCTGTTTCTTGATGATAGAGATTTTTCAAAACTGATATTAATTTTGTAAATCAGTGTTTATTTAAAAATATTTTCTTCCAATTTTTGTTCAAAATGTATCGGGATAATTCTGCATAAAAAGTTGAAAATTACTTTTAAGAGCACACACATTCACTCGGGAATATTTGCAAATGAATTTTGATAAGCTATTTGGTACATCACTGTTTATTTGCCAATTTATCTATTTTTCTGTGATTAAATCTGCATTGCTAAAAGCGTATTGAATGAATATAGAGCCTTAAATTAACTATTTGATTGCTAGTTTATTTACGTCGCACTTAGAAGCAACTAGCGCACTTTGAAGCGTTACTACTGGTAACGGATATTTTAATTTTGAACCCCGGTATAGTGACGAGAACGACACCCGAGCTCTCCCCTCCCCTCTCTAAGTTTCCACACCACTCCAAGAGGAGAACTTAATGCCTTGATAGATTTAACGTGTATCAGCTCTGCTATGCGGTGGGTCTTTAGTAGCATCAGGACTCGAACTCTCGACTCGACGGAAAGAACGTCGATTGCGAGTTCGCGACCATGGCCATTAGACTGTAGCGGTCATATCTTAAATTAACGACAATAAGACAGAAATCATCCCTAAAAAGGAATATTATTATTTTTATGACATGAATAGAGAATTAACAGGCTTCAAAAGTTAATTTTTATTGACTGTGTGAGTAAAAAAAATCGTCTATGTCCCCACCCCTCCCTAATCTTCGGTAAAATTAATATGTACATAAAACTTCTATCATATATTCTACTGAACTCCAATCTTGCACCTAAGTATTTTTAATTTATTTCTAAAATCTAAATAAGTATGGTTTGTCTGACTTTAAAACTGTGCTCTAGTACAAAAAAAAAAAAAAAAAAAAAAAAAAAAACTCCATGTATTGCTCTATATTTACAAAAATAAAAATCTAACGCACTTTTCGGAAAAGCACAGTTTTTCATCAATAACTGAATCTAATAAATCTTCTTTACAGACAAATTCTACCAAAACGGCACAATTTTAAACTTATTTTTAAAATTTCATATTGCCTTTATGATGGCATGATTTGCGCATATGAATCCTTTTAACCGATGAGAATTGTAAACATTTATTGCTCTTTTACCATTTCGATCCAAACACCTCCGATGAATATTACAATATAAGAGTAATTTAATTCTTTATTTTTTATTATTTTTTTAGTTTTTAAACATCCAATTTTTTTAATTCTTGAAGAAACAATTTTTTTCTATGTGCATCAATTCTGTAATCGAAAAAAGGGAAAGTTATTTAAAAGGAGTATTTTTTCCTTTTTGTTTTCTTTAAACAAATCAAATATATTTCCCACAGTTAAGAAATATTTCAAAGATCTATCCAATCAAAGCGGACAGTTTAACGTAAGATACATATTACAAATTTTTACATCCATAGCTTAATCCTCTCTGTACGCCTGCGTACTTCATTCAATAACCGCTTCAACCCCTTGTAAGGTGTATTTTACTACTGATACTCTTCATCTCTAGGATTTTTTTTAGTTTAGTTTTTGTTAACATCGCACTAGAAGCAACACGAGGGCTATTGGTGACGGACCTCGTAATTTTGCACCTCAGTCAAGTTGGGACATTGGGCTATTCGCGGTTTCTCTTCACTAACCTTGGGGACTTTTAATTAAGATTGATTGCTTTTGCTAAACAACCTTTACCCAACTAAAAATGAAACGTGAATATATAGTTAGAAAGCAGGTAGAAATGAAGTGAAGCGGTAGAGTTAAGAAATATATAAACTCCGACTGAAAGTCGCGATAGAGAGGTTCAAGGAGGAATTGAAAGAGGTGGAAAGAGAGGTTGAAGTAGGTAATTAGAGTAAAAGCGGAGTGATTCAAGAGATTCAGTTATTCCAGTGTGCAACAACTGATCCAGAGTCTGAGTTGCAGTCGAGGAAGGCTTAGTGGTAAGAGTCTGTTAGATTATTATTGGTGGGTTGAATTAGGGTAATAAAATCCTTGCCCGGGAGAGCATTCATAATTGTTGTTATATTAACAAGCAGTTAATAAATTGCGTAACTATCGTTCTAGTGTCTCTTTGATTGACTAATTGTGTCTTAGTGTTTAATCATTGAATTTAGCTATGGCACAAGAGGCAGCCCGGAAAGAGCAGGCGTTACAAAGTGACGAGGACGACACCTGAGCTTGCAACCCCCTCTCCTAACTTCCACACCACTCCAACTGGATAACTTTGAGCCCTGACAGATTTAACGTGCATTATCCCCGGCTACACGATGGGTCTTTAGCGGCCAAGGATCGAATCCGAGACTGAACGAAAAACGCCGGCCTCGAACCCGAAACCACGACCACTAGGCTACCGCGGCCACTTTTCATCTCTAGGAAAAGAGCACGAATAAAATAAAAATGTACTTAAATATTATGACATTAATGAAAACAGAAACTGTGGTTATATGTATCGTAAATCTTGATAACAAGATTATAACATTGTGCTCTTGGTGAAGAAAAGCCCGAGGAAGAGATATTTATCCTTCAAGCAGTATTTTCGAATTACTGAGATAAGATTAAAAGAATGAAATTTCTATTTAAAAAAAATGGTATGAATAGAACTTGATAAATATGTTAAAATTCTTCGTGCCCTATAGGATCTCCAAAAAGAGCCCTTCTAACTGAAAATGGTCCTAATTGTTACAGCAAACACACACCAAATGGATTACGAGATAAGATAATGGACAAGAAATAATATTAATATTCTTAATATTTTAATTCACCATAATATACGTGAATAGAAATAACTTGTTATGTACTTTAGAACTGCCGTAAATGTGGCACATAAGTTTTAACAGTTTATTATTTAATCTGATTGTCGACGGACTTAACCTACACCCTATGCAGTGAAAGCAATATTATTGGTTATTACTTTAACTTTTCATACTTTTGTAACAGTTTTATCTGTTCTATTTAAATTGTTCAGGTGAGCCAAATAATAGATGTATTTCGTTAGGTTCGATCCTATCCGTTGATTGGCGAGAACGAGCCAAGAACGGCGACGGAGCTGAATGAGAGCGAGGTTTTTCATAGGACACGCTCTCCGCATTTGACACTTCACTGGTTCTTCACATATTTATTTTGGCTCAAGGAAGAATGCGAAAAGGCGCCTTGAGAGCCCCATCCATCACGAAGCCCACGGCTCCGCCCTTTGGTCGCCGCCGGAAGTACTTACTGCGACCGCCCTCTTCCTCGTCGAGTTCACCCTCTGATGAGGCGATCCTCCCACGATTTGAGTAAATTCTTTCGGGATGCTCTTGCAATAGATTCTTAGAAGCTAATACTAAGTGAAAAATATAATAACATATGCATTTACAAGATTTACTTTGAGTCAGAACGCTATCAGATTAAATAGAAATATTTGTAAATCGAATTACAAAAGTAATATTTGATGTGGATATTTTAAAAAAAAACCTACTCTATCAAATGTGTGATTTCTATCTACTGGAATTTTGCTCTCTTGTTCTGATTTCTACTTTTCGAATATATTTTTAATTTTAAGAATCTTAAGTTAATTTAATTTTTAGGGACTTTAAAAATTATGTAACTTTAAATCAGCATCTAATATTATGAAGAATTAAATCGATAGTGCTCATATTTGGAATTTGAATTGATTTAAGTTTGTAGAAGGAAATATAGATTATTACGGTATATATATATATATACCTGTATATCTGTGTGTGTGTGTAATTATAATGATTTACACAGAGTTATAATGAATGTGATAGTAAAGAATATAAACATTTTATTAATGAAGTCTACCAACATGAGATAACAGGTAATCTAAATATTGTTAAGGATAAAGATTTGAGAGAAATATAAATATATAAATGTACTGGTTTTAGAAGTACCGTTTCTAATATCAATAATTTTATTAAAGAAAACAATTAATGAAGACATTGATATTTCTTAACAAAATTAGCAATTAAGTTTAATTTATTTATTGAGGCTTTTAAAGAATGTAAATTTCATAATAGTGAAGAATTGAAATATTTGAACTTTAAGATGTATGATAGCACTAAGATTAGAGATTTTAAAAGTTCTATTGAAAAGTTACTAGATAGATTAATTGTTGGTTGTATTGATAAGTTAACAGGGAATTATGCGATTTTGGGTCAGAAATTTCATGTCGATTTGTCTTACAAGCATTTAATTGATAATAAGGCCTTGTTAATATTATAATAATGATACAGGAATAACTAATAGAATTAAAGCTTTGTATTAAAAATAGGCTATACTTTGCGTTTAATGAAATTTCCTCTCTTATTTCTTACTCCTAAGTTTACAAAGCTCCTCTTAAATGTAGAACTGTGTGACTTAAGGTTCAAGTACTTATATTAATATAGCGAAAATTTTACAAAAGACTACAAAATACTATTGATAGTTTTGATAAGACTGCTATTATTAAAGTAGTAAAGAAATTTTTAATTTTATAAAAGATAAAAACAGTTACTCTATTTATAGTTATGACTTAAGATTCACTTAATTCCATAGATTTAGATTATTTAAATAAGGTTATGTTTCTAATTATAATGAATGAAAAATTAACAGTTCTACATCTTATGAAAAATTTAAATTTATTATTCATCTTACACCAAAAGAAAACTATATTGGTTATATTGGTAAATACTATAAAAACAATTTAGATATATGCATCAAGTGGATCCTGCTAGTAATAGTTATAGCTAATATTTATCTGCATTTCTTTGAATATAAATGTAGAGATAATAATTTCAAGTTATTTAGATATATTGATCATCTTTTAGTTTTTCAAGTTAATTCCAATATATATATTATACCTGATTCATCCTTCATATTTAAACCTCATTAAAACTAATGTAAACTCCCATGAAACAGATTTCTTAGACGTAAAATCAAAAATTGTTAAAAATGGGAGAATTAGAAATATTTATGAAAAGAACGATAATTACTATTTCCATATTAATAAAATGCCTTCTTTTCATATAAAAAAAAGTTTAAATTTCTTAAGGAATATGTTACATTATTATTATCTGAGAAATATTAAATAAATTAATTTATCTATCAATTTTCAAAATAAATAATTTCTATAAAAGGCTGATTAACCTATTAATTTTTAATTTGAAGTTTAAAATTTAAAAATTATAAATAGGACTAAAAATGCATTAATTTATCTTTTTCCTTCTTCAATTTTTTGATTATTACTTATTTTATTTTTCTGTTTGTAGTTTTATTCTTATTTCTGTATTTCCTCATCTTTCTCTTTTTCACTCTTTATATTTTTGAACTTTATAATTTTTATTAAATGTGTTTATTATGATTTTTAAGTAAGGGTTTTTTTTTTTTTTTTTAATAAATTGGTTTTTACACTCTAGATGATGCTGCATTTTTAAAGTTTATTTACGATCTATTTTTCATTTTTTTTCCTTACCTTTTTAAACAAGTTATTAACAAGTTAATTTTTGATTTATTAAATATGTTACATATATATTTTTTCAATGTTTTTTTATAATCTTTTTTGGTAAATTATTTCGAGTAAATATTTTTTTTTTTTTGGTTTCTTTAAATCAATCAATCTATTTTTGTGGTTTCATTTAAATCATTCAATCAGTTTTTATTTTGGAAATGAATTCATTCATGGAGAAAAGAAGGCAAATGTACATATTGGTAGGAAATTGTGTACTGTTTTCTATGTTTGTAAATGTTTTAAATAGTAATGCTTATTTTATTTTAAGGCAATTTGCTCAATTTTTTTTGTATGAGGTGATTAATTTCTTTCTGCTATTGATATTGCCTTTAAAAAGTTTTAACACTTTATTTTAGATGATGAATCGTTGGTAAGTATTTTATATTACATTATGTTTTAGATTGCTTACCTTTGAGATTATTTTTTGGTTTAATTAACGTTACTTTTTTAGGTTAGGATTTTAATTGGTGTTACAATATTTTAGAGGATTAGTTAAGTGTAAATTAGAATTATGTCGTGAAATGGAAGATGTTTACTATGCTTATCCTCTCTCTTTTCTCTGTGGTTGAATTTCTGAATTTTCTCATTTTTGGTTTGTTATAATCTTTTTATTACGTAATTCACTGAAATGTGATGGTTTCATCCATAATTAAAAATTTATTCCGTTCCGAAGTATAGGACAGTATTAATTATATTATTTCCATTTTTCTATATTTTGATTTCTTATCAATTTGCTTTATTTTAAATGCTTTGGTTCTTTAATATTTTATCTTGAATGTTTGGGTTTTAGAGTTATAAATTTTAGATTGTTTTATTATTTTAATAAATTTTTATCTGATTTGCACGAATATTAATTTGATTATTGGCTATATCCTTTAATATTTAGTTTTTTTGTAATAGTTTTCGATATTCATAGAGTGTTATATGTTTGTGAAATGTATTATATATATATATATATATATATATACTATATATATGCTCTCTCTCTCTATAAAATCCATTTAAGGTGTATTGATAAAACAATAAACTGGTGAATTTTTACATATGCTTAAACGTTATATCACTAATTAACTGTTTTCTAACAACTATCGTTATTCTGCTAATCTGTGTATAGACTCGCTGCATGATGTACTTATTCTAAGTATGTAACTTCTCTCGATTTCAATGAGCCGCGGTAGCCTACAGGGTTTGGTCATGAACATGCTCGTCTACGCTGTTTCTTGCGTGAGTCGTTCTAGCCTTTCGGACGCCCACTAAAGCCCCGAATGCAAGCGAGCTCAGATGCAACTTAACTATTCTGTGCGAGACCCAAGTCTCCTTTCGTTGCATGGTGGGAAGTTTAGAAGGGGAAGCCAGCTCAGGAGTCATCCTCCACATGAGCAGGCTCAAAATTAGAAGTCCTCCCCAGTATAGCCCCGTTGCTAATTTGCTGATTATTTAATAAATCAGCCACAAATTCAACTAAATACTGTAGTAGCTTAATTTTCAAAAATATATTACTGAAATAAAACATACTTTGAGATCTATAAATTACATTGAAGAAGAGCTGTCTAATCAAAAAAGGTAAGCATTTTTCCAACTCCATCCATCCATACTTAAAATGATTTATTTGAGTGAAGACAATCCAAACTAATAGTACTATGAAAGATTTTAATGGTATCTAGTTCACTACATCTGAATTGAAATATAACAGTAAAATTTCTGTACACCATTTATGATGTCATAGGGACTTACTAATCGAAAGTAAAATTTGAAATGAATTCAAACTGTAATCAATTTTAAATGATTCAATGGAAAAATAATTTCAATTATTTTGTTACCTGTTTTCTTGAGGTTATCGCATTCAACTGTCAATATCTTTAACCTTTGTGTAACATGAAGCAAAAGTTAAAATCGTATAATATTGGTATGTAAATCGGGTCATGTAGAAATCGAATCAGGAAAGATTTGAATTAGTTCAAAATGAATTAAGTTTTCTGAATTATCACAACATTACATAATTATATTTGCATGAGAGGTTCAA
>BMAW01121790.1:189639-218601 GCA_019974015.1 Nephila pilipes
TATATATATATATATATATATATATATATATATATATATATATATATGCACTCATTACCCATAAGAATTTGCGCACCAAGAAAGAGTTGTCAGAATAAATCGAAATTTTAAATACGTAAGTACAATGTTGATGCAAGTAAGTTATTACAAAATAAAAGTAAATTGATCATTTATTGCAGGAAAAATTACAAATGAATGGAGTTTTTAGTTCCCTGTAGGGCCAACCTCTAGCATGAATGCGGGTGATACGGTCGGACATTGAAGCATCCCGTATGACATCCTGCGACATCTCGTTCCACAGTTGCTGTAAACGCTCCTTTAATTCGACCAAACTCGTAGACTCTCCAACTTGCCGTCCTAAATGATCCCAAATATGCTCGATCGGTGACAAATCTGGTGATTGAGCAGGCCAGGAAAGGATGGAAATGTAGCGAGGACAGTCCTGTTAAACCCTTGCTGAGTGTGGGAGAGCATTGTCCTGAAAAATGGGAGTCCTGCCATGAGCAGCAACACATAAGACTGAAGAATGTCACGAACGTGCCTCTGGGCTGTCATGGCGTCGTGGATCAATATTAGGAGACACCGTGTGTCGTATGCAATGGCACCCCATACCATCACACCAGTTATGGGAGCGGTGTGCAGCTGTACAGTGAAGGCAGCATTAAGACATTCACTACTGGGCCTCCACACACGAACACGATTGTCATCACTGCATTATCGAACCTGGATTCGTCACTAAAGACGACCTGATTAAATTCGGTTGCAGTCCAATCCCTTCAAGAGTGACACCACTCCAATTGAAGGTGATGACGAGTGGGTGTCAATGGCAGTACACGTAATGGGCGCCGCGATAGCAATTTCCCTTCAGGCAAGCACCTTGCGTGATACGGACTATCACAGAAGCTCGTAGTAAAAGTGCTGCCTATATATGAATGGTGGATAGTGAGATAGTTGTCTCTATGCGTGCGTGTTGTATGATGTGACGGTCTTCTCGACTATTGGTCTGTCGAGGGCATCCTGAGCCTGGTCGTCTTGTAATAGACCTGTCTCTTGTTCACTGGTCCCAAGACCTCCTCATAGTAAAATCAGAACGGCCTAAGTGGTGAGCTAATCCACCCGATTTCCATCATCCCTATGATTTTTCCCCTCTCGAATTCTGATAGCTGCTCATATTGTCTCCGATGGCAGTGTAATTTCATGTCTAGGTAAAAAACGTCCCTCTGTTACAAATTAAATACACCCAATCAAGATAGAAGGAGAGTGAAATTCAGCGCCCTCTGGCAGCATTAAGCAAAGAGCAATCAGGCTGCATTACTAATAATTTACATATCTGTCTGACACGTACCTTTATGCCAAGTTTATTAACAATTCTACTCTTACTTTTTGGTGCCCAAATTTTTATGACAATGCGTATATATATATATATATATATATATATATATATATATATAATATTTAAACTTGATGTAGCAGTCAGTGGCAAGTAGTAAGGCAACATTAGAACAAATTGGTTTATTATCCACTCATAATTATTTTAAGCTGTTGAGAAATGCGTAATAAAAAGATTGGGTGGGCGGCAGTTCGCACATTGGACCGCTCTGAAGGTGAGAAAGAAATGACAAATATTATCCCCGAGTACAGGAAATCAAGGATTTCGAAGTAGGGAAAGTAGTTACGTAACATGAGCATTTAACATGGACAGTGTGAAGAGCTTAGGTGTTACTTGTCATCGTGTTAGGGAGAAATAGGGAAACACGTGCTTCTAAAGGTCCTGGGAATTTTGATTCCCAAATGCCAACTGAGTTCGAAAATTACTAAGCTAGTGATTTTAAAGTAATTGGGGGTTGAATTATTGAATTAATAAGGCTTCGAACGTAGGAAAAAGATATTGAATTTGAAAGGAAATTTTACTTGAAGTCATTATATATATGCACATGTGGAGATTTTATCGGAGTACTTGGAGCTATTGGGTTAGGATTCTCGGGTTAAATCTATTGTGAAAAATAGCATGATATTGGTTTTTAGAAAGACGTGTTATATAAATTTAAAGATTATAAACTGTCAAATTGGCAAAAGTATTTAAAATTTAAGCTAAAAGAGTCCGAGTATGCAATTGCATCGACCAATTAGGGACAGTATTTTTATTTCAAAAAATATAAACACACATACATACACAAATACGTGTGAGTGTGTGAGAGATGAGAAATTAAAATTATCATCTTCTCTTTCTTTTTAATTAAAATATTGTTTCTCTTAAAATTCAATTTACTTTGACTTTAACTTTCAATTGTTATAACTTTACCTAAAAGAATCCGCCCATGATGTTCTTATTAGAGAGATCCTGTACCCAATTTAGTTGCTGAATTGGTAAGCTTTAGCGGAATTCCCTGATTTTTCAGATGTAAAAGCTGTCGCAGAACCGCTAACTTTCATCAGCGTGAAGCTTAACCATGGCTGGACAACATAATATCATCAATAAAGGGATATCAATATAAATTAATAAAAGCAATGATTGAAGGCATCTTTTAATGACTGCCTTCGTCCTAAGAAAACAGCCGTAAATAACATCATCAAGATTTAACATGTATATTTGGTTCTTGTTTTATTCTCAGAGTGGAAAACAGTAATGATGAAAACTTAGCACCTTCTAGCTTTGACTTATTTTTTTAAGGAAAGACGGAATCTTTAATTTATTTAATTCTAACCCGGAAAATCTTTTATTGTTTTTAATAAAAAATTGTGAATTATGAATTTGTAGGTGACAAAAAAGCTCATTAATAGGTAAATAAATGACATAAATCAGGTAATACGTTATTTCCTCCTCTTTTTGCTAAATATGGAAAATAAAATTCAGAAGGATAAAATCAAAAACATTTATTTTTGCAAAGGATTTATCGAATATCTTATCGAAAAAAAGGGAATGTTATTTCAAATCATAAAAAAGAACATTCGTACACAGAAAAGACCATTGTTGTTTAAAAATATAAAAGGTAGAAATTGAAATAAAGTGATCTGCTGTCTTTTGGAACACATAGAAATGTCATTATGAATCGACCATGTTTCAAAAAGAAAATAAGCGAAACAGCGAAAGTGATACGCAAACGAGTGTTTTAAAACATATCTAAAAAATTGCTTATTTCAAATGCATTGCATACATAATTATACCAAACAACTCTTTTGAAGCTTTTAGTACGTATTAGAACGCTCTCAACCTGCATAAAATCCAATTTTTATCAAAGGCCCACGTAACATTTAACCCTAAAGAAACGGAAAATTAAAATAAAATCTATCATAGTAGAGGAAAGGGGAAAAAAGCGAAAATGAAAAGAAAAAAATATTTAAAAGAGCGAACACAGCCCGCCGTAGCAGCGGGCGACGGTGAATGGGTAAAAGCATCCAATATTAGAAATGATGAAAAGTTTTGGAGGATGGGATGTTTGATTTAATAAGCGGATGATAGAAATGAGGAAGAAATTACAGCCGTCACAAAGACCGCTCCAATTATTACCCACCTTCGATACCCCCAAGTCACTCAACAGGAGCTGGGTTGCTGCAATTGGCGATTTTTTCTGCCAGGTTGGCGACAGGAGGATGAATTTCAATGCAACTCATTTCAAAACAAGTTAGTTCCAGATGTTATGCTCTTTTTCCCGCGCTTTGATCAAAAGCGTAGACAGAGAGCTATTTGAGATGAAATGAATAATATTTTAATATATAAAAATAATGAATACAAGCATCATTAACAGTACAGTTATAATTAAAAGTACTTTTTTCAGTTGCATGTTTTCAATTGCTATTTTTTTTTTTTTTTTAAATAATTATGATTTCAATCGCATATGTTCAATTAATAATTTTGATTTATTTTTAATATTATTTCATAAATTCTTTTCTACATGATAGTTAAAAACAGAGTATGTAATAAAATATAACACGTCTTTAAAATTGCATTTTATTTATGACTAATTATTCGCCTTACTTTAGAAAACAAAACTGTACAAAATGAAGGGCCAAATAAAATTTAAATAGTACAAATAAATTATAAAATAACCTTTTGAACTTTTAAAAATATTTCTACTACACTACAACATAGAGTCAACGATGGCAACTAATTAGTGCTGTTTCTTTAAAATTTTAAAGCTTAAATTTTATGGAAAATTTTGGTTGGAATCCAAATGAGATGATGAAATGGTTACTGCAATATAAGAAACAACATAATATCATTATAAATATTGCCAAATTTTCAAACGCATTTCTTATATTTTAGAAAATCTTCCCAAAATAAGCGTATTTTGCAGTAAACCACATTCATAAAAGATTCATCTTTTTTAACAAACGTGTATGTTTACAAATTTATATTTACCACTTCTTGATTGTCATCTTGAGTTTCTATATAATTTTTAAAATGTATAATAGAAAAAAGTAGATAATGTGGTTTCATTAACAGCTAGACACTTATAAAGAAAAGAAATCTAAAGGTTTTTCACTGATAATAAGGAGGGCGTTTACAGATGAATAAGCTCTCTCTTGTAGGGATACGCCCTACTTCATTTCTAAGCATCATTTTTAAGTACCGCCTTCATATGAATTTTACGGAAGTAATCAGTCGTGATTAAATACCTCCTCCACCTCTGGGTTAGTAATCAGCATTTAATTTTTATTCCAGATTACAAAAAAGGAAATAAATCAATTTATTTAGCTCTGAGAACGTGTTATTGGACTCATTATCAATGTTTTGAAATCATTACTTTGTATGATAATAAAGATTCTATATTTGGATTACTAATGCTAATATCAATTTAAAAAGAAACGATAACTAATGATTAATGGGAAACTTTGATTAAAATATGTAAATACTTTTCCTAAAGACTTGATGGCTAAGTATAATAAAAATTCATTGGCTTTTATTATAAAGTAGATTTATATAAAACATAATTACAATTAACATTTTTTATACATACCTCACTTTCTGATTTGCTTCAATTCTGTTTTATGAGTCATTTAGTAAGGTTAAATATTTAAAATAATTTTGAGTTTAGTAATATGAGCTGATATTTAAATTTCTTTAACGCTGGCATTCTTTATAGAAAAATAATTGAAATTTTATTAATTTTTAAAAATTCTTTATTATAAACATATGGAAAAATCAGTGCGTAAGTTTTCGCATGTTTTCTGAAGACTTCCCTAAATTTCATAAAAGAAATTTTAGTAAAATCTTATTTCTAATGTGGAGATTATAAATTTGTTCATGAATAAAGAAATAAATCCCTTTAAAAAGAAATAATAATTTGGTCAACGAATGAATTATTTTTTTGTATGATCCCTTCATGGGAACAAAAGTTCACAAATATTTTGATATTATGAATCTTGAAAGCTTTTCAGTAGTTGTTGATTCATATATTTAATCTCTTTATTACCTTAGGAAATACCAAATCTAAATCAGGATTTTTTAACTGTTTTTTTTTGTATGTTTTCTTATCTTTATTACCCTTTTGGATTAACCAAAGTTACCTAAGATTTTTTTAAAGCTAATTTCTTTTTCTTTTATGTATTTTCTAATATATCAATTTATTATTTTTTTGTTCTATTTTGGTATTATTTTCCATGAGAATAAATTAGGACCACAAAGCAGAAGTAGAATTATTTGCTTTTACTCTACATTATTTCAAATAAATATGCACATGTATGGAAAATAAAAGAAAAGCTACCATTACAAGCTAATTTAATCCAAATCGCATACAGTGCTTTTGTTTAAATTATCTTTAGAATAATACTTGAGAAATGAAATAGTTTTAACCACAGAAGCACGTGCCAAATGGTGCCGAATTTTCCATGTAGCTAGAATTATAACATTTTAATATTAATGAATCATTAATAGCCCTAACTATAAATTCTTTTTCAGCAGAATGCTGTTTAGGAAGCTTGAAACAATATTGATTTTTAAAAAAAATCGGAGAAAATACATATGCATTAATTTAAATAAAATAGCTAATTATATAAAAAATACGTGCTAAACTTTATTTTATACGGAAACTTTAAACTTCATGAGGGGGGGGGGAAGAAGGATCGCTAAAATTTAAACTAATTCGTCCTAATTATAAACATCTCTAGAGCTATATATATATATATATATATATATATATATATATATATATATATATATATATATATATATATATATATATATGAATCATTAACAGCTCTAAGATTAAAGCTTAACAGCTTAAAGATTAAAATGACTTTAAAGGTTATGACTAAGTAAAAAAGGCGAATATCCGGGCATAGTTGTTTATTCAATTCTAATGTGTGTGTGTGAGAGAGAGAGAGACACAGTAAGTATCCATTATTAAATCGGAGAAGGCAAGAGACGCAGCTCTGCCTTCTCGATTTCATCAGAAGAGCGCAGACGAACAGAAGAGAGAATTTTACCTTGCAATTGATTTCTAGTAAGGATTTCTATCGATCACGTGGGTAACTCACGTGGTATGCAATGAAGGGATAAAGAGGGATTTAACATGGCGTCTATCAGTCTAGTAACATTATTTCAGATTTTATGAGCTCATGAATTAATAAATAGAAGAATATTTGGAATTGTATCAGAAAAAAAGAACCCTACTTTTGAGTTAGACTAGGAAAATTTAGGAAGTTAAATTAGTTTTATTCGAGATTATTACACACACACACAAGCGCACGCATATATATATATATATATATATATATATATATATATATATATATATATATATATATATATATATATATATATATATATGAGTGTGTTTGTAACAAATATTTTAAATTATACTTTAATCTAATTAAATATTTACAATTTATATATTTATTTCATGATATAATATGTATTTTTATTATTTAAAGTAAAAATAATCTATATTTCTACTTTATATTTAGAGCTACAAACCATTATTATTCAATATTTTATTTCTCTGAGATTTAAGCTGTTCATGTAACATTATATATGAAGCATCGCAGTAGGGAAAAAAATAATTAAGGTGCTCAATTTCTTATTTCATGATAAGACAATAGAATTCAGAGTGCTTAAGGTATTGGCGATTATTGGCGAAAATTTTGAATTCCAATTGATACAACCCGCTCCCCCAAAAGGCACTTTAGAAAGAGTGCGGGGGGAGTCCGGGGCGAGCTAAGGAGTATTGGGGAAGCTGTCACATCCGCAGGCTCGGAAAATGTCACCGACTCCCTGCTTTCTTTGGTGCATGTTACCGGGATTATGATGATTATCATACAAACGGGAATTAATTACGCCCCTCTCCACGCACAGAAATTGAATATTGGCACGTGGAATTCCTCTCGCTAAAGAAGAATCTGCCTTTTGAAAAGGGACAGACTTTGCATAGAATGGCATCGTGTCATTATTTTATATTCATATCGACTAACACCTGGGAGACTCCTCACCCCCTGTCACACATTTCCCATTATCTTTTCCCGCCGCAGTGTTCGGAAATAGAGCTTAAAAACGCAGGGGTGTAGAAGGGGGTTTGTTCAAAAGAAGGGAAAAAAAGATCATCGATAGAAATGAAACTGTAGCTATGCGTAAGGAATAAGGGGAGATATCGTGTAAACGATAAGGGATGGTGAGAAGGTGTGAACGAAAAACAATAGAGCGAATGTGTTGTGAAGCAATATAGAACAGTTATGTTAGTGATAAAGCAGTGTATGATGTACCTATTGGTTTGAAGTTTTTGAGTTAAGCATACATTTTAAGCATAAGTGCTTGAAAAAAAAATATGTAGAGGAAATATGGAAGGAAAACCATCAACTCACATAAATAGAATTGTAGCCATGTAAAAAGGACTTGTGTTGATGATAAAAGTTTATTATGTTAATGTTGTATATTGGTTTGCAATGATATAGTTACTTTGTTTCGAAATAATGAGAAATACATTATGTCGAGAAAAAATTCCTGATACGAGAGCTACTGATTTCATAATAAAGATGAATAATTGATATTAAAATTTTGGAATTACGATTTCGAATATGATAAACTATTGATATTAAAATATCAACAGAATACTTCATTCCATATGATAGATTTTAAAATCATTAAATTGAACTAATTGTTTATCAACGTTGCACATAGAAGCAAAACGAGGGTTTTTAGTGTAGGCCCTTATAAATTTGAACCAATGTCCAGTGACGAGTACGACACTCAAGCTTGCTCATCACTCTCCTAACTTCCACTCCATCGCGAGGACTTCGAGCTCTTATAGATATAACGTGCATACTTCATGACTGGTCTTTAGAAGAATAAAAACAGAAACTTGTGATTGGGCTGAAGCATATACCCACTCCGATATATGCTTCAGCCCAATCGCAAGTTTACCCAACCGCGATCACATTCAGCCCAATCGCCGTCATACCCACTCCGCTACCTCGACCATGCTATTCAATTGGAAGTATAGACATTGCGGGAAGTGTTTCTAGTGATTTTAAAAGAATAATGGAGTATTATTATTAAATTTTGGGGCAGATAGTTGTCATTAAAACTAATATAAATCCGATTTTCTTGCTATTTAATATTGCAGAACATTTATAATGAAAAACATGCTGCTAAAAATCATAATTTTGGAATGATTATTATGAAATTCTTTACACAAATATTAGTATCTGAATATTTTCAATACAATCTTCATAAGCCACAATCATAATCATAGTGTTAAATGTATTTATTGAAAAGGAAATTTTATTGAACATACGGAACGTTATACTTAGTATCAAAGATACAACTATTACAATGTTGCAATGCCGCAACTGCTTCAACAAATATAATATTTTTTATAAATTCTCTTTTGATACATATAACTTTTCTCGCCTTTGAGATATTGAATATAACTGATGATATACTTGTAATGATGTTAACCTAGATTTTATTATCTTTCCTTTATAATATTATATCAAATTTAGTTCATCTCATGTGATTATTTTCTTAAATCTTTCATCGCGTTATCCTTCATTCATTATGAATATCAAGAATTTATTACTAATAATATATATTGTCAAAAGTGATTATTTATTGAATTTAATATGATACAAATAGTCTATGTATTGCAGGTTGTTGATAAATATACAAATACATTGTACTCGTATAACGCAGAATCAATAAAATTTAGAAATGTGCAATATTATATAAAACTAATATTTCGCCCTGTTGTTAGAGTTAATATTTTCTTACATGTGCCATTATATTTCATGTACACCACCCTTTGAAAAAAAAATCTTATTTATTTAATTTATAACCTTTCTGAATTAACGTGGAGAGAAAGAGATAGAGAGAAAGAAAGAAAGAAATACTTCAGAACCAATGCCTGAAAACATGAAAAAGATACGATACTTCAACTCAAGCGTTTGTATCTTACCGAATTTTAAAGTCGGCAATTTTTTTTTTTTATATCGGGCCTGGCAATATTAACCCTCAAATCACCGAATAATAACAATTCCATAATTACAAACACAGATTTAACGATGGTGCTCAGAACATTTATAAACTTGGAAGCTCAAATTTCTATTATCAGTCTCCATACTTATAAAAAAAAGAGCTGAAATTTATTTTGACGTCTATTAACCTTTTCTTGTTAAATTTCTCATTCATTTCCAGAAATTATCTTTTCCCCTCCATCGCTTGAGCTAAAATTAAGACTATGCTTCACACCTACGAGTAATTGAAAGTACAAAAGGTGGTAAAAAACAATCTTTTGTGTATCCGATTCGAAGCATTCCACTTTCTTTTTTTACTGCAAATTACTTTTTGTTTTGATGAGAAGAATTTTCCCGCCAACGCGTTGATACCTTTTCCTTTCAGCAGTTCGTAAGAGATTGCTAAAAAGGGACCACTCAACACAAAGGATGTTTTCAAGGTGTGAAGAAAGATCCTTGTGACTTAACTGCCTGGCACTTCCCCCAACATAAACGTGCTAAGAGTGCGAAGGCATTCATAGTAGAGGTAGCCGAATGAGGTCTGGATCATACAGAACCGCAAGAATCAATTAGCGCTTCATCTTTGCTAAAAAGCCTTATGATTTATGATTTCACAGCCCACTCTGAAGCGATCGGGTCAGCTTCATTACTTGATGGGGTCAAGGGTTGAATGGCGAAGAATCTTTTCTCACCTGATTTGACCAACCCACACCACTGATGGATGAACGCCTCCTTCATCACAGCTCGGCTTTCTTGAAAGGAGGCAATTTCCCATAAGCAGTTTTCTAAACAGAATCCGAAACAGCACACGAATGTAATTATTAGACAGGTTTCTTTCTTTTAACAGGAAAGTGTGACATCTTCCCCTTTCTTATGAAAAAACTAAATATCAAGTATAATTATTTTATTTAACAAAAAATAAAATTCAACAGAGTTAGGTTTATTGTTACTATTAGGTATATTTTAAACACTAATTCTATTAACTTTGTATAACTTGTATATGTAATTTGTAAAACAATTTTTTTTTTTGGATGTTCATGTAATGAAAGTTTTATTTAATTAACAAAAGTACCAAATTGTACTGAATGAACGTTTTTATTTTGTTTTTTGATCTTATGAAAAAAGTAATTTCTTATGAATAATTTTCAAAAAGCAGCAAATAAATAGCATAATTATGAAAGTAATATTCGAGGTTTCTTTTTTGCAAGAATTAAATTACTTTTCCTTCTGTAGAAGAAAAATATCCATCTGGAGTACAATTTTTATGACGAATTTTAATTCTTGCGAGATCATTTAATTAAATTTCCTCAGTTCTTACCTGTGTACTTTGTATACAGTATCATTTTAAACTATTTTATTTAACAATAAAGTAGTAATGACCAATTATAAAAGGATTTTTTAATTTGAAGTTTTCTTCATCATACCTCTTATTTCATATTTAAGGCACAATTTCTTTTGAAATGGAGTCACCGTACAATAAATAATTTATAGTTTTACCTAAAAAAATTATTATTTTACCAGAGATGTAAGCATTCTCCCATCTTTCATGAAGAGAAATTCTGAATGTAAACTATCTTTTCTCCCGCACATATTTGGAATAAAGCAGAGTCATTCGTAAAACTTCTATTAAATGAAATTTATTATTAGTTATATTAATAAGAAACCCATATTTTCTTCAAAACTATGATTTATATCTCAAACAGTTTGTATTTTTAAAATTTCGTCACTGCTGCTTGCAAGATCGAATTAATCTGAAAGAGTATCTTCTCCCTCATACATCATATTTTTTGAACGAATGTAGTTTATTTTAAGGAACTTCCAGAGGTATAAGAAGCAATTTTTATAATATATCTCATCGTTTAAAAAAAAGCCTTCCGAAGGAAATCCTGACATTTCATCTTTTTCATTTAAGGAATTTGAAGTATTTTCTTTTGTATCACAAAACAGTCTAAATTTTCAACTAAGTTATGACATAATCTAATGCTATTAAATTTCGTTAAAGTCATTCTAATTATAACCGATACTAATAACTACTCCTAAAAATATTGAATTATTTCAATATTATTTACAAAGACATTTCATTAAAAATCTCAGTTTTCTTAAGATTCAGATTTATTATTAATTATAAAATTGTTGCTGATTTTTATTCCATTTTAAGATGAAATTTTATGCATTAAGTTAGAGAAGAAACGTTGCAAGATTTTATTATACATGGATTTTTCGTCAATCAAATACAGACATCCCTCATTTAGCGCGGCTCTTAATTTACACCTTTTATAAATGAAGTTGAAAAAATTGTTTCGGATTTTATTTTAATTGTTTTGTATCAGGCTATTTATAAATTAAATGAATATGATAACAGTTTAGTATTTGTACTTATCCGAAATGTATGGTTCCGCTGCGACCGATTTCCTACACAATACAAGAGTATATCAACTATGATTAATGAAGTGGAAAATGTAGCAAACATCTCAATTAGTGATCCAGTTCCTACACGAAACATTGATGTTTCATTTTCTGTTAGCGACTCCGATAGTGATGTTTCACCTGCAAAATCAAAGAAAAGAAAGAATTCTGGTTTTTGATATCTGTGATAAGGGTAAAGGTTTATTTTTTACATGATTTTTTTTAAATAAAATGAAACAATTGTTTAGATTTTATTTTAAATGTTTTGCATTATAAAACTTATTAATTAAATGAGTATCATATCAATGTAGAATTTGCATATATCCGAAAAGTCAGGTTCTTCTGCGGCCGATATCCTACTCAATACAAGAGTATATCAACTATGATTAACGAAGCGGAAAATGAAGCAAACATCTCAATTAGTGATACAGTTCTTACGCGAAACATTGATGTGTCATTTTCTGTTAGCGCCTCATATAGAGTGATGTTATACCTGCTCAATCAAAGAAAAGGAAGAATTCTAGTTTTTCAAATCTCTGAAAAAGAGTAAAGGCTAATTTCTATTTCTGATGTTTAAGTTGTAGATGGTATAAAGGTTGTTTGCGTGTCATTTCTTTTATTATTTTTACCTGCACGGAATGTTGTTAATTTTTTATGCTTATGTATTATTTTTATTTGTAATGAGTAGTGTTAATTTTTTTATTATTTTCCTGTACCGATTTTTTTTAATTCATATGTATGTTTTAATTTTGAAAAATAAATTTTAAAAGTATAAGCATTTAAGTTATTTTTTTATAATAATTAGCCAATTACTTTTTTCATATTATACACGTATAATTTTACAATGTTTCAGCTTGTTCGATTTTTCGAAAAACGTATCTACGTTGTAAATCAAGGGATGAATGTGTATATTTTCTATTTGAATTTAGAGAACATAAAATTTTTCTGAACACTTTGCAAAGACGAAAAAGAGCAATTTACCTGAAAAACTTCTTATGCGACATTTTAGGGATCATAATAAATAAATAAAATAAAAATAAAACAATGAATAAATAAAAATAAATAAATGTAAATAAATAAAAATAAATAAATGTAAATAAATATAAATAAATAAATGTAAATAAATATAAATAAATAAAAGTAAATAATTATAAATAAAAAGCAGTTAATTTTGCAAGTGATGATGATTGAAAGTTGAGAAAGCATCTCTGGTTGATCTAGATATCTGGACTCTGTTTAAAAAACCAATGAGTCATGAACATAAACTAATATAAAAAAGGCGAAAACATTTAATTTTTTCAACTTACGTAACTTTTTTTCCCATCAATGTTACTAATTTAATTTTCCATATATTACATAGAAATCTTATACTTCTCGATTATTTTAAATATATTGCTAGATTAATACTGAAAAATTATCAAATACACATAGAAGTATAGTTTATTTAAGGTTTGAAAACGGAATCCTTGCCGTTAAATTTTTTTTGCTGGAATTGATTTCTATTGTTAATTGAGATAAGTTAGTTCACACATCGAAGAAATGTTTGAGACTTTGAAGGATATTAAGCCCATGTCTACAAAATAATAAATTAGTCTAGACCAAAGGGCGCTGAGAACATTTCTCCTTTCATTTTAAAAAAACTTGTAACAGCCGCTAACAAAGGTCGATAATTTGAGAATGCTCGTGAATGGTGGCATTAAAGATTAGTTAAAGAATACATTCTTGTTTAAAAGTTGTGTAGCAGAAGATATTTTAATTTTATTTTAAGTAGTTAATCATTGTTAAATGAGTATACGAGTTGTGGATATTAAATAACGAGACTATCGCTGAAACAGAAGAAGTACGCATGAGCCAAACGCCAGCAATTGACAGCTGTTTAGCGTGAATACTTCTCTTTCGAATGCAGTGCCTCTCGTGTCTGTAAGCAAATCCGCATAGCCGTAGCTTTCTTTTTCATTAAAATTATTATTTTTTGTTTCGCCGGAAAAATAAGTAGTAAGCAATTAATTGTTGAGATATTTTACACGAAACTTGGATAAACCGCAACTGAAACTTATAATTTATTGTATGGCAATGAATGAAAGAAGTGTATGGCAATGAATGTCTATCGCATGCAGGTGTTTTTGAATGGTTTAAGCGTTTCCAAGATGGTCGAGAAGAGGTTGAAGATGATTCACATCCTCTCACGTCAAAAATAGACGATAACATTGAAAAAATTGGTTAAATGGTTCGATCTGACCGTAGATTAAATATTCGTGCAATTGTTGAGACTATAGGAATTGACAAAAAATCCGTAAGGCAAATTTTGTATAGCAATTTTAACACGCAAAAATGGTGTGCCAAAATGGTGCCTAAAATTCTCACGTTTTGAACAACAAGAAGCTCACAAAAATGTTTATAATGACAGTTTGAATGCCATTGAAAGTGGCACAGACTTACTGGAAAGGATAACAGCTTGTGACGAATCGTGATTTTTTTTTCTTATGATCCTAAAACTAAGAGCCCATCTTCACATAGAGACAAAGAAGTTCGAATGAACAAATCAAAATTTAAAACAATGATTATTTTTTTTCAATATTCATGGGATTGTGTACTTTCACTAGTTTCCTGAAGGTCAAACTATTAACTAACATTACTATCTTCACGTTCCTGCTGAACTCCGTGAAAGAATAAGGAAAAAACGACCCGAATAATGGAAGGACAAATCCTGGGTTCTCCACTAAGACATTGTCTATCAAGAGACTGCTAACCAAATACAGCATCCCAGTGTTAGACCATCCCCCGTATTCGCCGGATCTTGCGCTATGTGACTTCTATCTGTTTTTTTAAGGTGAAAATTGCATTAAAAGGAACAAGATTTGAGCCCATTGAAGCTGTGAAAGATAAATCGGCTCACTTCCTGAAGGAGCTTACAGAAGACTTCCAGCACTGTTTCGAACAACGGAAGATTCACGTGGAGATTGCAGGGATAGAGGAGATGTGTATATTGAAGATGATAATAAGTAAATATGTATGACATCAAAATATAAGTGTTTTTATTGCGTCAGTCTCGTTATTTAATAGCCACATCTGGTACAAATTCAAAGACAAATACATTTAGTCATGTTTTTACGAAAGCCCTAGATATTTGAGTGGAATTTAATCTAATCTAACTCATTAAAAAACTACCACCAAAAATAATAACTTAGAACTCACCGTAGATCAGAAATAATTTTACTTAAATAGTTCATTTCCATTGAGTGGATAATAATTTTAACGAAAACACCCCGAAGACTTAATTGTATTATATAATTCATTTTTACATACAATCATCCTTTGAAATCTTTCCATTTTTAAAAACCCTTTTCAGTTTTGTAGACGGATAATATAAAAGCATATATTTCGTTTCGGTAATAAGACCCGCCGTGTAGCCGGGGCTGATGCACGTTAAATCTGTTCGGGGCCCAAAGTCCTCCCGTTGGCTTGGTGTGGATGTTAGGAGAGGGGGGTGCCAGCTCAGGTGTCGTCCTCGTCACTTGACCGTGGTTCAAAATTACGAGGTCCGTCGCCAATAGCCCTCGTGTTGCTTCTAGTGCGACGTTAATAAAAAACTAAACTAAACTAAACTTCGTTTCGGTAATAACTTTTCACATGTTTATTATTTTGCATATTAAGTAATTCTCAATTAATAAAAAAAAATTATAATCATTTTCTTTGAGGCTTTTTTAAACCTTTTGGTGAAATTATGAGATTTATTTGAAATATTAATTTCTCATTAGTTGCTTTTTTTTATTGAAATTAAGTACCAAAAAGTATTATTAAAATAGTTCCGCATGTTAGGAAAAGTACTCTGATTATCTTGATTTCTTAAAAACTATTAACCATTACACGAATCTGTAATGTATAGTTTTCCAAAAATAACTATAAAATGTACATTTCCGTAATCCGTAATTATTTTACAGTTCTATATCCTACATGCTTAACTTTGAAAAAAAAAAAAAGGCATCTATTAACTTTCGATCTGGGTTAGGGAAAAGTTTCAAATAAGAAGGAAACCATTCATAATCTTAACAGATGTGAAATAGATAAGATAACTGTGTGATTTTCCTTAACTCAATAGCTACATTTTATTTCAACTTTACAATCTGGTTATGTATGTACATTATCAAAAATATTGATTTATAATAAATATAATCAGAATAATAATTTATATATCACGTAGGTATACATTGAATACTTTGAGACGTTTTAGAATATTTTAGTAAGAATGCATACCACCTCATGTTTTTTAATAAATATAATTTTTTTCCATTTTTATGTCAGCATTCTGGGTTACTTTGAAAATAAATAAAAACATAAATAATTATTGAATACAACTGCTATAGAAATTAAACTAAAAATGAATGCATTTAACTCATATTAATAAAATGTTAACCAAACCCGCATGAAAAGTAAGCCGTGTCTTCATACTTGATAGTAATGCTCAATAAATATATGCATTAACTCTTTCAACATGGCGAGATGAATAGCTTACTGTTATTTTAACCCGCCCATTTGACACTGGGTTTCAATTTAAGAGTGGCAAAAACGGCCTTAGATAAGATGGAGACAATACATGATGGAAAGCGGTTACACAAAGCAATCCTTTAAAAAACTAATTCATTAATTTTTCATTTTCAGAACTATTTTGAAATTGCTCCGGAACAAGGAAAAGTGAGAAACTTATTAATCCTTCCTTTTATGAAGGAGTGCCACTCGCATTGATTCTGTCATATCGTATATGTTTTAAGGATCAACTCTATGTTTTTTCTTTGAATCTAAATAAATCGTATAAGAGGCTAGACTCTAAGAAAAACTGATTAGACTGTAGATTATTAAGTTTTCAACCTTGATTCTTACATGTATGATAAAAAATAAAGTTAATTTCAATCCAGTTTTATAATTTTTGTTATGTATTTTAATTGAAGCTTGTAATGTTTGTAATTTGCCTTTATTCCATGCTCAAAAACTTATTACATCTCTTATGTTTTTCATAATTTTTTATATATTGCTTTTAGGCGCAATGAAATACAAAATACCTTAAATTAAATTATTATTAGGATTTTCTTTACATCGCCATCGATTAATTTTATGGAAATTTTGAATGAAATATTCATTATTCGTAGCTGAGTTATTATAAATTCTTCATTATTTTCTATGGTTGCTAATTAATTTTTTGAAAAAAAAAAAAAAAAAAAGGAGTTCTCAATATTCCACAACATATTAAAAATTTCCTTAAAAGCAGTTTTTCAACTTCCTATAATTTATTTCAAAAGTTTTAATTAATTTAAAATGGAATTTCATTTTGTTTCATCGAACTGATACAGGTAAAGTGGAATTTTTGAAAAGAAAGGATTTATCACAAACAATGCTACAAGAAACACAATTTTACTTCTAAAATTAGAATTTTACTTGAAATATCTGAGTACAGTTTCAATCATTTATCATTTTACCACAAGCATTGTATATACTATCTCTTTAGCTGTACAAGAATTTTCTTGTTGAATTGATCCACCACAAGAATTTTTTGATTTACTTTGACTATAACGGAAAAGTTATGTATACAGGAAAGGAAATTAAAGGATTTAAAAATAGGCCAGGATTTACTTGTTAAATATTATGCAGAATAATTTGTAATTTTATAAACAGCAAAATTCCCTCGAAATCTGTTATAAAGTTAATTCTTTCATGTAAGAGTCAAATCTTTAACATTTAGAAAATACTGGTGTTTTGAATATTATTTAAAATTTGCTATGTTTTATGGGTTTCATAATCTTATGTTACAATTATTTTTCTTCAACTAAGCTCTACCTTTAAGTCCTTTTTCAACATATGTATCAATTTGAATTTTCTTTTGTGAAGAGGAAATTCAATATTTTCTTCATTAAAAGTTTTGTCAAACAAGAAAAAAAAACCCAGTTAAATATCTAATAATATCTCCGATAACGAACTATATCAAACCCAAAAATAAAACCTTATTAAGTTTAATTCCTTCCAAGATCAATTCCTGAAAATAACTATGATAGGAGTTCCAAATTTACCTAAGAATAGAATAATTCCACACAGGAGATTTCATCAAAAAATGAAATTATTTCACAAAAATCAATATATTTAGGCCGCGTTTATCTGTATTTAGATTTTTTTTTTATATTGTCTTTCGTTTTCTTTAAATATACAGCTGCAAATAATTTCTAAGGTATAAATTTTATGAATTTTTAAAACTTTCTTCCTCAAGTAATATTCCGCGTTATCGTAAACGTTGATGGTTTTAACTTTGAAGTGCGCGATGACCATGCACTATAACCCAATTCATTGTAAAAATACCGATTAATAAATTCTGATGAAAAAATTATTGAGAACAAAGTAATACGTGTGTATGCACACAGTCTCTCTATTCAACTGATTGGATTTATTATCAACGAACAAGAAGCAACACGATTCCTACTGGCGATGGACCTCGTACTTTTGAACCTTGGTCAAATGACAAGGACAACGCCTGAGCTAACACCTTCCTCTCCAAACTTACACACCTCACCAATGTGAGGAATTTGTGAGCCTCTACAGGTTTAAAGAGCAGCAGCTCCGGCTACACGACAGGTATTTAGTGGCACAAAAGCTCGAACACATGACTCGACAAAAACTGCCAACCGCGAGTCCGCGATCATGACCACTAAGCTACCGCGGCCACCTCTCTATTCGAAAATATGCAGCTGATTTCTGAGCCTCAACGAAGAGGATACCTTTATTGACCTGACTTCCATACTAAACTCGTGAGAATATTGAGTTCCAATTGTATTGAATACATAACAGCTCTAATTACTGTATACGACATAAGATGGGATAATATACGAATTTAATAAAATTGAAATCAACCAATTTTATAGAATTGAATTCCTCAAAGAAGCATAGTTACTGTCCCATTTTAGTTTTTTAAAATTGAAAAAAAAGGCTTCTTATTGCTGAGTTCAATTTTAAATTTAACCCTTATATTCATTTTAATAAATCAGTTATTTTGTAAAATTGCTGTATTTATTTGAAATATTAATTTTCCATTATTAATTTTTAATGAAATATATATTTGTTGAATGTGTATTGTACTGATAAGTTTCGCTAATTTTTTTTATTATATTATTTTTTCAAGAATTTCAGTTTAGAAAATATTTTTGGCATCTTTCGTTTTCATACAAGTAAATTTGATCGAATAGAGATTTAAGGTTTCTTAAGCTCCTTTAGAAAAAATGTGTCTTTTATGCTGCTTGTTTTGTCTGTAAGAAGGATTTACATGAATATAAAAATAACACACACCAAAGCATTGAATGCAGCCAGGTCAATTATATCTTAGAACAAGAACTCAAATCATATCTCCCAGTTCTCATTTGCATGCTTGCGCTACAGCAAATTTATCTGTAGTACCTACTTAAGCTTTAGTTTCATTATATAACGTGAAATTAAACACACACACACACACACACACACACACACACACACATGATTTCTGTGGGTTTTTTTTTTTTTTTTTTTTTTTTCATATAACACTTTGAACTCAGGGTGCATAGTTGAAAGTAAGATCACCAATTAATTTTTTATGGCACACATTAAAAATCCAAAATCATATCCAATTTAAGACTAAATAATGATAACAATATTTTTTTTCTGTGACGCGGTATTTGTAGAGAATTATTTGAAATGCATATAATCTAAAACACTTAATTAATTTTTTTTTGTGTATTTGTATGCATATCAATGAAATATTTCGATTTGATCCATTCGGGTAAAATGTAATTTCCTTTTTTGCTGGGGTAAAAACAAATTCTGTAAGTATGAAGAAGTTATAAACTAAAGAAATTTTTCTAAAAATGTTACAGCTTAAAGCTATGGTAGCCTTGACCGAGGTTCAAAATTACGAGGACCTTCTCCAATAGCCCTCGTATAGCTTCTAGTGCAACGTTAATGAAACCAACCAACCAACATATGGCAGCAGTCATTAAATAAGTTATAAATATAGGTTGATTAGACCCAGTCAAGGCTGGAAGATTAAATTTGATATTTTGATATTATCTGATTTATGAGTAAAAATTTCCCGAACTTTATTAAAAGGTTTTTATTTTAAAATGCAATTACCTATCCATATTAAAGTTAGGAACACAATCGGGTAAAGAGTTTTAGCGAATTGTAATGAACTACTTCACGCGCACGCACACACACACGCACACACACACACACACACACACATACATATATATATATATATATATACATATATAATTGCATCCAATGCAATTTTTATTTTTTCTAAAATTTACCTTTCTTTTCTTAATCATGATCTACTCTTTAATAAATTTAAGAGAATCTTTACTTTTTAAACTTTTCCAAAGCAAGTTTTTTAAAAAAAAAAAATGCTTCTAACATAAATTTACCTCGTAGATTTCTTAATTGGAAGGGAAAAAAGTTGAAATACGTTGAAAATAACATAAATTGAACCATGACAAGAAATATAAATAAATTACAAGGGTTTTTTTTTTTCTTTTTTTCATCTAGGTGTTTTTATGAAAGGTGTGAACTCATTAGTCACTTTTTACTAATTTTAACTGGTAAAGGGTAGTTTCCCATTAGTTAACTATAAATTTTTCAATTACTTTCAACAGAGCAGTGATTTAGAATTATGAATTGAATCATTTAAAATAAAAACTAATAATTTTTACTGAATTACTCTGAAATCACTAAGTACATGACAAAACGATTTAGAATTATTTTTAAAATTTGGCACAGATTAATGGCAGCTTCTTTTCTTGTATATTTCCCCCTATATTTCTAAAGTTTCTTAAATTTTTCTTGTCTTTTATTGAATTAAAAATAATACTTTCACATTTAAATATGAGCTAAATATTTTTAATTTTATATTTAAATGTATTTAATGTACTATATTTCTCAAACTGAAATAAACTTTCTAAAATAATAATTTAGTATGAAGGGGGGGGGGAATGAGTCAAACGTAAAAAATAAAATTCAATTGATTCAAAAATGTATGGAGTAAAGAACTTATTTCGTTCATATTTTCAGTTTTTCGACATATATTGGACAAAACCATTAATAACGGTTGTTTTAAAATTAAGATTCCCAATTAATATATTAATTTATTTGAGAAATCTGTGCAATTTTTACAATGTATTTTTTTGAACAGAAGTACAGAGTTTTCAAAATTTCTCATAGATCTTTATTTTAAAAAGAAACAGCATTTTTCAAGTACGTTTTCATTAACTTAAAGTGAGTTATTTACTATATTCAAAATAATTCGAAATTATATTTCTAATAATCAAAATATTTCAAATACTATTCAAAAATAATTTGTGAGTTAGGTAGTAATTTAATCAAAATCTCACTTGAAAGTAATTAGTAATATTTTAACATATTATGAGAGAAATACATATGAGAGAGGGAGAGTTATATGTTGTTATAAGAGGGGATATCTCATGTTAATATGATAGATCTCTTATTAACATGAAATCTTAAATCAATAGCGTTAAAGCTCTTAGTTTTTTTTTTTTTTTTTTTTTTTTTTTTTGAAGAATTAAATTTTGATTCCTTTCACCTTGACTGATGGGCATAAGTTAAAATTTAACCATTTGTTTGGAGTATGTTTGAATAAAAAACTTCAACTTCTAGTTTCATATATTAAATAATTCAGACTTTTGATATCTAAATAACTAGATTTTAAACAAAGTCATTCTTTGTCTAAAGCAAGTAAAATACATGAGAAATTAAACAGCTTGTATGTGACTTACTAATATATTAATTATCACCTTTTCACACAATAGAGTTATCAGATTTTGTTTTATTTTTATTTTTGAGATAAATATTACACAAAAGGAAACAAAACAACTTTTTGATACAAAACATGAGATTAGAACGTATCACAAAATGATAAAAAATTTCGTTGTACAAGTTTTGATTTTTGCTTTATAATGAAAATTACTCAAATAGTTCTAGAGTTGAATTTTGCTTCCTTCTCACTCAGACATTCACTGAACTCATAAAAATTTCATTCTTTATAATATCTCTTGCTTTCGAAGTCATTTTGATATTGATTATTTGTTACTTCTAATATGTAGTTAAGCATTAGGTAATGGAACTCAAATTTTACATCAATGTAAATAAATTTCTTTTCCATGTTACGAAAGCATTTTCAAAGTTGCGAAGCTGATGGTTCAAAATAGACTAGTTTGATACACGTTGAGCTTTATTTGAATGAGATCAGTCTTAGTACTTCTACGATGAGATTCCTTGGACATATGAACACATTGAAAATGAGAAATACTGAGATACTCGGGTGATCCTTTTCATTCATTTAGAGGTAGAAATATCTTGTGAAATGGATTGAGATGGTTTTGAATGAAAATTTATAAATTCAGAATATTAATGAAAATAAATAACGTGTGCATATGTAATGAACACATTCTATTTTAAAAGAAGATATTTGGAATAATACGAATTTATATCAATATGTTTTTCTATCATCCTAGGAAAACATTTTTCCTATTTTAAATCCTTTCGATTTTATAATTTTTTAGTGAATGACAAATAATTAAAAATATTGAAGACATAAAGTGATATTTTAATAATGTTATAAATTATATTTATTTATTTATTTGCCCTTTTACCTGTAGCTCTCTGAGAAAAAGTTTAAAAGAAATTTTAGATGTTGGGGAAAAAAACTATAGAGATGAAGTTAAGTTTTACTTAAAGAATTCAGAAATTATTTTCTTTATTATGATGTGTGTTGCTTATTTAAATAAGATAAATATTTATGGATTATTATTACAGAAGAGTCGAAAAAAGTTACTGTTTTACCCAAAAATGTTATGAAATTTTTTGATTTTGATTCAGGTAAGTCAATAAACAGTTTTTTCTAGAATCAAAACTTTTAAATTCAGGATTTAGTAAATTATTTCTTAATCCTTTGCAGCTTTTTTAATGTAAATATGTTAATTTTTACTTGATAATAACATGAAAAAAATTTCTTGGTTGGTTTTATGGGACACAGAGTAACAAAGGCTGTTACCCCCAAATTTCTCTTCATTGATATTATATTTATAGCACTGTTATTTATTGGATGGTAAAATAATGGAGTCTTCAAACACTCCTTTTCTCAAATATATTCAGCTCTCGTTTCGACAGTAATCATACAGAACAGGATATTCCGATATGGATTATATTTTGAGATTAATGTCAACCATATTTTTATGATAATTAAAACAGATATACTTTGAATTTAAAGCAGTTCATTGTGAAAATAATTGTATGTATTTTCAATTGAGTTTTCAGTTAAATTAATATTATTATAAAGTTGCCAAAAATCAGGGGATACTTTAATTCTTATTCTGTTCCTCAAATGATTGTACTTCGTCGTCTACAGAAAATGTATAAAAAGCAACATTTCTAAATTCTTAGCGAGGTTAATTATTATTTGTTCAGGAAGCGCTTAAAATTTGTAAAATGAAATAATGAAGTTGCACGAAATGCTCGTCGCATAATGTATTATATAAGACGTTCCACTGATAGTATATGAACTACAAACTGAATTCAGATATCTCTTTTCTAAGATTCGATAGCAGATCTTTTTGTTTATAACTCAAATATCTTTCTAACCAAAGTAATTTTCGAAAAATCTCTTATTCATTCGTAAAGAAGTTTCCAATGTAATGCAGTGCACAGAAAATGCTTCACTTCTTTTTAATAGTTTCATGAGGTAATGGGAGTTTCCGTGAATTCAATACTCACAGAATATAGTTTTCTCAAATCCAAGTAACATATTATTCGATCAATTTAACAAATTGTCACAGATTTTTATTTCTAATTAGTCAACATATCCCCATTTAAGGATAAGATAGAAATTTTTTTGTTATCTCTCCATTTCAAAGCGTCTAACATATACCCAGAACAGAGAAATAACGTTCAGCATTGAAACAGACATATTCTATCTCGTAGCAGATTTTTCCAGTTGTTGATGCTGACTCCGAATGGCCATTCTATTTACGTGAACTGGGATTGGAACAACAATTTTTGGTGCATTTGGGTTTGAAGGAATCCTTCCCGATGTGATACCGGCTTTTACCCTTTTCCATTTGGCTCTCCTGTTCTGGAACCAGATTTTGACCTGCACCTCACTTAACTGGAGAGAGTGGGCTATCTGAGATCTTTCAGTCAGAGACAAATATTTCTTGGAATGGAACTCTTTTTCCAGTTCGAGTAACTGCTCGCTGGTGAAGGCTGTTCGCTTTCGTCGGGCCTTGCCACCGACAGTTGCCAGGACTCCATCACCGTAAGCCGTCGATCCTTTTGCGGGACCCTTCGCTCGCTTTCCCGGCGCCATTTCATCCGCGTCCGATGATTCACTGGTGTGAGAGGAATCAGGAGATAGCTGGCGACCTATTGGGAATTAGCAAAATTTTATTAGTTTTAACTGGTGTTTCAAAACCAACATTGATTCGCAACAGTTCATTGAGTATTTGAGATCGAATCATGGTAACATTGAAGAAATATTAAATAAGGTGGGAATTAAGAATGGTATAATATATGAAATAAGATTAGTTCAATATTGATGCAAAAGGGAAAATTTGTAGTTTAAACACATAAATATTTTGATTTAATCTGTTTGTAAATAACTGATTTATAAGACCCATTAGATATTTTTACGATATCAGGAGAATAAATAAATTAACTTCAATGAATTTTTTTTACATTAATATTTACAATTATATATGTGAAAAACAGTCATCTTTTATGAGTTGCCAGAAAATCTTTTAGTGGCTTACAAATTTTTGCTGAATGCAGGATATATTCATAGCCATCAATAGTTTAAATGCAAAACTTAAAAACTTAAATAGTTTTTGTAATACTGACAAAAAAGTACTGTCATGAATGGCAGTGAAAAAGTTTTTAAAGTTATATTTTAATGTATTCGTATGTAAGGAATTAATTAATTAACTTTTAAATATACTTAGCGAAAGAGTTCATGAAATTACTTTTATATGAAATATTATGTAGTACTTTACAGATGTTTATTTTTTATTATACGTTTGAATAATGAAAGATATAGTTCCAAATTTTTAAATGAAATTATTACCTCTCAACTCCAATGAATTAACAATAGAATTACCATATCTTGTAAAAATAAAGGTTTTATTCTGAAAGGAAAGTGTCAAATGTTTTTGTTATTTATGTAATTAATTCTCTTAACATAATTTAAGTTTCTTTCGTTTCCTTTTAGAACATGTAACCCCCAAAAATATATATTAAATATATTAATTCTTTATTGATACATTTTAAGGAATATTCCCAAAGAGAAAGCCAGGGTAATAACAAGTTATAGTTCATTTTGCGAGATAACCTACGAGAGATGAATAATACAACACTTTTTTTTTTATGTACCGAGTTAAAAAAAAACCCTCAGTGGTGGTATGTTTTGAAGAAGTATCTTTATAAGAAATCATCTATAGAAAAATCTTGAACATGTAATGACTTTATACGTGTATATATATATATATACACGTTTTTACGTATACTAAAGCAGGTGTCGGAAAACTACGGTCCGTAGGCCAAATCCGTCTCAACATTTATTTTAAATTTGGCAGTGGGTTAATTTTACAAGAAGAGATTAGAACACGAAAAATTTCAGTTGTAACAGCGTTTTTCAGATCTTAATGCAAGTTCGAAAAACATTTCCAAATTTATTTGGCTATATAGTCGAGGAGCTGGGATCAAACTTTAATAAGAAATTATTGGCCTGCAAAATGATATGTTGAAAATGATGCTTAAAAAGAAATTAATCTAGACAGAATTCCACAAATATCTTTTGGAAGATAAATACTTTCATTTAAAATTACATATTCGAGTATTTATATCCGTATTTTCACCAATGGGAAATGACAATTTCGAAAATGAAGTATATAAAATCGCAGTACAGATCATTATTTACAGATGATCATTTGTTAATAACTTTACTGGTAAGGAATATAAATTCTGAACTCCAATAGGATAAAATATTATCACAGAAAAAATATTTATATTCATCGCATTAATACAAAATTTAACTAGTTCTGTAATGCATTAATACAAAATTTAACTAGTTCAGTAATACATTAATAAATGGAAATATTTTATTCGTATTTTTTAGATGTAGTTTCCTAATAAAAAGTTGGAACTGCTTTTTTTTGTTGCTCTATGGGTAGAATACCCCAATTAAATATCTCCGAGTCCACTTTCTGAGCCACCAAATCTAAATATTTTACGATCCAGTCTTTTCTAAAAAAATTTGCCAATTCCTGAATTTAAATAATAGTACAAAAAAATCCTACAATTAAAGATGGAATGAAAGTAGCCAAATTCTCTAACATACTTTAAAATATTTATCGAGAACAGCATTTTGTTCACAAAAATTTTAAGAGATGGATTTATTTGCACATTGGTAAAAATTATTACTTTGCAATCATTTGATATTTTTGCACTTTATGGTGTATGACTACTGATGGTCAATGAATATAGTTTTAAAGAATTTCAATTACATCAAGTCAACTTATATAGTTTAGTAGCTTCAGTTCAGATATAAATTTGAATTTTAAAGATATTTTAAATAAATTTTACCAAATAATTGTAATCGCCATGGTAATTCAGTATAAAGAATATCTTTGTTTCATAAAATATTTATCAGTTAATTTAATGAAATGAATGTCTGAACTTAAAACACACACACACACAGCCTTAAATTTTTTTCATAAGTAACAGTTATTAAATAAGAATATTGAAAAAAGTATTAATATTCTCATTTAAAATTTATACTTCTGTTTCTCCAAACGCTTATAATCATATGAAACAGTGAATTGTTTTGATTATATTCATTACTCATTAAGTTTATTTATGTTTTTATAAATAAAATATTTTCTGAATTTTATCAATTTCTATTTATGTAAGAGCTGTAGAATTCGTAGAAGAAACGTATAAATGGTTAATATTAATAATCCAAATATTATCCATTGCAGATTAATGTAAATAATTTTGATTAATATTTATAGATTTGAAACATAAAATTTCTACTGAAAGATTCCAGGCTTTTTATTTTGGAACTGTAGAATATATTCAGAACGATAATGTTAATATATAAATGAATTACATTTTCTGTAAAAATGTTACTTTGTTTTAGTAAATGTGCAAATCTTTTCGTGCAACTTTCAATGTTTTTATTGATATTTTGTTTTAATTTAATAATTACTTTCATTTTTTCTTACTGGAGGAAGTTCTGAACGGGTTTGAGAGGGTGAGATTGAGAAATGTAGAATTAATTATTTATATACCTAGTTTTGGCTTGATTTATGTAAAACATAGTGTGAATATATTTTCAAAGTAAGTTTGAAATCATCTCAATATAGTACTTTGTAACAGATTAAATTTTGCAAAAGAGAAAACAAACAGCATAAGTTAGATTTAAAATATTAATTTAAGTTATTAGTATAATTTTTAATAATAATAACTTATTTGGTTGTTAAACTTTTAGATATATTGCAAATCTATTGTTAAAACAAGCTTTCAACATTAAAAACGATGATAAAGTGTATCAATGATGTGTGATACTCAATTTTATTTTTATTTTCGAAGAAAGAAATTCTACAGTTACGTGTGCTAAATGTTTTCTGATCGAAAAAATAAATGAAAATAACTACAGTTTTCTAATTTAAAAATGAATCTAATTTGAATATTAAAGAATTTCAAAACAACAGAAATTAAAATTGATTAAAAAATTGAGTGAATTTTAACTCATTACAAGAAAAACTTTGGTGAAAGAATTATATTACCCTGTAACATTTTTAAACTTTCTTCTGTATTTTATATAAAACTATGTAATTTAGGTAGAATTTATTTTGCTGTTCCTCAAAAAATAATTTTTTTCCTTTTTATTACGATGGCACTTACAATTGCGAAAAATGTTTTCTTGAAATACTTATTTAAAAATTACTCTTTTTACTAAATATACAGTCATATAGGTGTTAGGCAGGTGGATAAAGATTAAGAAAGATAAAGATAAAGATTAAGTTCTTTAAGAAAATTATTTATGTTAATATTTATGAAGTGAAAAACAATTATTGAAAGATAAATGCAAAAAAGGAAATGTTTTTTATACAATTTCTACTCCTCGAATAAGCGATTGGAATTTTTTCATAGGCTGACATGATACAAAGTTCGTGTTTAAGCCGTAACAGTACTCTGTCGTACATATTCACATTCCATTGTAATTGTTTCTCCAAACACACAAATTTGACAACCCAGGAATATCTTCTTAATGTATAAAGAAATAGCTCTTAAGAAAATCGCTTAAAAACTCTTTTTCCATTTCATCCTCGTGTAATTGAACAGCCGTTCCTAGAGCAAGTAAATTTTTTTTTTGTACTAAAACTTAAAAGTTGAGTATATTCCCTAGGAAGTGTTTCAAGCACAAGACTAAATTATTTCCCTTCAATTTACAGAGTTTTGTGGATAAAAATTTAATTCAGAAACCTTTTCACTAGATATCAGTTCCACTGCACTTTGACTCGACGTTTGAATTTTAACATAAACTTTATAGCAGGATTGGGGGCTCTAAACCAGGATCATGGCATACAGATCAAATAGCCTACCTAGCTCTTAATTCCTTAGTGCTCAAGATGACACACACATCTCAATACCTTCCCTCCTTCAGATTTAAAAAAAATAAGCATTTTTTGTATTAATTGAAAGTTTTTTTAAACAGGATAAAATTCTCTTTCTCCATTTTCCAATTTTTGAGTCACGAATTTACTAACCTTTTTATCGTAACCCTTGTATTTTGTTCTCAGCATATAAGGACAGCACTAACACCAAACATATCAATAATAATTATCCCTAGCTGCAGTTAAAAGGACAAATTATGTTAAATATAATTATCTTTCTCTATATCAAATATTTTATTCTATTCAATTAGGTTGTCTAGTTGGGATCAAGTAAAGAACCCGAAATATTACTTACATAGCTCAGAACTTTTCAATGTTCAAATACATTTATATATATATATATATATATATATAT
>BMAW01121790.1:219001-235745 GCA_019974015.1 Nephila pilipes
ATGTGTGTGTGTGTCTAGGAAACAGAAGGAGAAGTCCAAGAATTCAACTGTACCTTTTATCGATTAATAGATAATGGATATATGCATAATATCATAAATATATTAGATTATATTTGTATCTCTAATTTTGGCAAAATACGATCAAATACAATTTTAATATTAGTAGCATTTTTCAATTATAATTATGTCCATAATTATTATTTCTGCTTATTATAATTGCATATTTCCTACTTTGTTAATGTCATATCACATACTTAAAAGTGTCATAGCACATACTTAAAATAATAATTCATTTAAAAAACAATCACTCGCTACACATACTAGGATTTTAGATTAATCATGATTTTCTTTTCATTGACCTAGGGGACTTTTATAATAATTTGAATTACATAATATTACAGTCTCTTCCCAATCAAAATAAAACTTGATTAGGTAAATAAGTTGAAAATAGAAGTGAACTGAATTAGAGATAATGGTATATAAATGAAATAGATTGAAAAGAAAATCAGAGGAGATAGAGGATAACGACTTGCTGACAAAGAATTATAATTTAGATTGAAATAACTGAATTAGTTTTGTAGATAGAAGAGTATTCTAGTAAAAGTATGTTATGCTACGAAGTTAATATTAATGAGACCTGTTGAATCGGTAAGCTAAGATTTCACATTTAAATCATAATTTAGGATTAATGACGCAAGTTGAGATTCGAGAGAGTGACACTAGCTATTCTCCAGTGATAATGAAGTACTTTGGTTTGTTCTTACATGTCTTCAATAGGAATTCTGTAATTTTTGCTTGATATATTTGATTAAGATATGACGCAAGAGCAGAGTAATGAAGGGCAGCCGTTACAATATATTTATTAAATAAACTTATTATTGAGTTCAAATACCGACATTATAACTATATTTTAAATCATTTTCAATAAAGTAATACTCTTTCTTAAGAATTATTTAAATAAATTATTATTAAGTACTGAAAATTTACAGTAATTGTAAATATCTTTTCAAAGCTATACATGAAAATATGCTTTAATTTTAAAAAGAACAACATAATAGATGCAGATACATATTTCAGGCGATTAAATTACTTATATGAATCTTTAAAAATATAAACATGCCTGAAATTACAACATTTCTTCTATTTGAATCATCTTTCGAATAAATCTAAGGACTCTCACGCACACACAATTAAAATTTCTTTAATTTCTTCCTTCCTCCAAATTCTAAAGAATACATATTAATAAAATTCTTAAAGTTAAACAAAATTGTTATCCTAAATCTAAAAAGTGTTTAAAATAATATTAATTACTTTTATTTATGAAACTAATAAGAATAATAAAAAATTGAATGTAAAAGTTATCTCTTGATGCAAGAAAAGTATAAAAAAATATTTTTTAATTTAACTTTTTGATTAATAAAAGGCACTATAACAAGAAAAGTGAGTTAGATTATTAGCAAATGCAATGGATTTCGAAATGAGATACGGAACATTAGATTTGTCGGTATTTCCAAATCATATTCTAGATTAACTTGAAAATTAAAAATTAAGGGGAAAACGGCATTAATCTAGATTAAAAATTAAAGCGGAAAACGGCATTAACTGTATTTGATATACATTCCAATTACATTTATAGCTAGTTTAAAGTATTAACATACGAAAAAAGAAAATAAACCAAAAGAAAGAAACATATTTTATAAAAATGTGTTTCTAAATATCCTATACACTGGTACACTTTTAAGTTTTCTAAATATCCTATACACACCGATTCCTGACTTCTGTAAAAGAACGTTTCCAGCAATTTCAATGCATCGGCAGAGAAAACAACTTATAAAGAAGCTGTCTTCGTCTGTTGTTAAAAAAGTATTGGACCCAAATATATTATTGTTTGGATTAAAAAAATTTTGTAAAATTAAATTTACATTAGAACTTCACCATACTACAAGCAGTAGTATATTTTATTAAACTACATAATTTTGTTCGAACCAATTAAATTTTTCTGGTGTAAAATATGTTTAATATAATGGATTTTAATGAAAATTAGATAGATCTCTCTTTTATTTTTACCTATTCTAGAGAAAAATATTATATTTATAAAAAATATTTAAATTTTAAAGACTAATTCGTATAAAAAACATATGTATTAAAATCTCTCGATATTATTTGATATTGAGAGATTTTATTTTTCTCCAAAAGTTTGAGTTATGTTTAGTGATACTTGTAGAAGACAGGCTTAATTCTATATTTATTCAATTATGAGTACTTGTGGATACTTCTAAAATTACTGAACAAATAATATTTAAAAATGTAACTTCTGATAGAAGCACACATTTTCGCAAGTATAATTAATAAAAAGTTGTAGATAAATATTTTGTTGTATTTTGGCCTAGAAAAATTTGAACAAAGTTTTAAATTTAATCCTTTTTAAAAATATTTTCTATAAATCTTTAATCATTTAAAGTTTAAATTTAATTTCAAACTTTGAAAATAATTGTTCAATTTAAATCTAAGTCTGACTCTATTTTTCTAAAAATTATTCATTTTAATGAATAATCTATAATACAATCTAATGTGCTGCTTTTTCTATCTTAATGAATACTGCTTATCTTTTTATGAATACAGTTTATCAAAAAAAAAAAAATGTTAAATAAAAGCAAATACGAAATAATTTCATTCAGAAAAAGCATTTAGTTGAAAATATTCAAAATTGAAGTTCTCAAAAAATGCTATCCAATTATCAATAAATGTTAATCGATTTTTAAATCTAAATCATGATTAGAAACTTTTCATTACACATTCAGAATACAACAATAAGAACACATAAAAAACTTGCGATCATTTTTTAAAGAAACTAGTTAATAGTAGTAAAAACATTTTAGCTTATGGATTTAAAATAAGCAGCCATAAGCGCGTAAAGGTACTGGACGGTAAAGTAAAGATTATGTTAATGATTTAATGCTTTTCTGGGTAATATTCTTAAGCAATCATACATAAAAAGCAAAACGAACTTTAAAACAGAAAACTAAATGCTATAAATGGTAAAATCTTTTATAATAAAATTTCAAATATCAATCAATTGCTATTAACGTACTTTAGAAATTTAATCATTCATTTTAAAGGGGGGGGCGCAAAGGTCTTTGTAAATGAATTAATTCTTTTAAAAAAAGAAAATAAAAAGTTACTTTTTAATATAGACACATAAAAACAATACCGTCTGATTAAAATCAAAAGCATTCAAATTTATTTTAATATACGTATCACATCAATTTGATATTCTTCATAAATATATTCTTCATAAGATTATAATATTTTTGTTTTCTGCTTATACATACAGTTTGACCTCATTTGTGTTATTGTTTGTTTTTGCACATAACATTATTTTGATAATTTTCTGTTATTTAAATTTATTTATTTCCTAATTGTGTTGTACCTTATAGCTCGCTTAAAAATAAATTATTTGTGTGTAAGAGACAAAACATTCTCACTTTTAAAAATCATAACAGGCAATCATCAGTCATTCAAAATTATAATGTAAATATTTTACATGAAACACACGCGCACGCACGCATACACACACACACACACACACAATTGTTTTCGACGTATGTCAATTGTTTTCGATGTTTTCGAGAACTGAATACTTTAAGGCTCTTTCTGTTAAAGTCGATAGAAAATTTTGTGAATTTTATTTAAAATGAATTGAAACATTGATTGATTTGGGAGTTGGCTATCTTATAATGTAGAACTAATTCAGCTAAAAATTACGATATATCTTAAGTACCGCATTGTAACAATTCTTTATGTTTGAGCATGCAATAACTTTTATTGGAAATGTCAAATTTAATTACAAAAATAGAAAATGTTATATCCGAAAAACAATAAAAGTGAAAAATATTAAAAGGTATTATTAAGTAGAAAGCTTTCTCGATTGGTTTATAAGCAAGAGGGTGTTTATTTGAAAGCAATATTAGTTTGTAGAAATCACAAAAAGCTGTTTCATCGTACTGGTCGGCAGTTAAGCTATTTAATATCGTGACATTATCTCCCATCAAAATACGATATTTTAGGCTTTCATTTTAAATAAAGACTTATAGAAATTTTAATGTAGCTAATTGTTATGTTACTACCTAGCTTCTGAGGCAACCATTCCAAATTTGCTGCCCATAGTGTTTATTTTTGTGGCAATGGTGTCGAATAAACGTAATGCTAAAAAAACTTCACTGCTTAACTTTTACAGATTTCTGTTAGATTTAATTATTGATGTCAATTCACAACTTTTGCCAAAGATAAATTCATAGAGATTTGAAGATAAATTTCCGTAAAGTTGACGAGTCTGAATTTTACAAATATTTGCTAATCAGCTATATGAAAGTGTTCGAAAATCTGAAAATGAAATTATTTCCATATTTGAAAGTATTTATTGGAAAAGCAATAGTTATTTACTCTTATTGAAAGAAATAAACCTCCAATCATATATTAAATTACTGATAAGAAACATTTTTAAAAAAAGAATTTTGGATAAAGATAAATTTTAAGAGATGACATAACTAGTTTTAGGAAGCAACGATAAAAAAAATGTTCTTGTAATCCTTTTTTTTTTACTCTTGAATTTGGGTTTGTCACAATATATCCCACAAGTATTCAGTAACATAAATTCCTACCAACTAACCTTTTTATACCGATTTTTCACCAAAATAAACCCACATTTATTGCAATTATAAAAAAAATCAAAAATTAAAGTTGAAGTTTTCTTTCGGCTCATATAAATCTTGTGTGTTTGGCTCATGTAAGACTGTAAGTTTAATGTATTTATTATGAGGTTTTTGCATGCATATTTCACTACAGTTAATCTAAATGATGCAGTGAATTCATTTACTTTAACTAATGAACTATGTTATTGTGATATATATATATATATATATATATATATATAATTGGTTGATTTATTGAACCTAAGAGTGATTGGAATACAAAGAATTCAGTAACAAATACATTTTTTCTGTCTTATTTGTCAAATGTAAATATTCTTATTTATTGAGAGAGTGTATATATATATATATATATATATATATATATATAAATAAATATATAAATATATACACAAATAATATTTGAAAAATTTGCTAGGTAAATCAAATACGTCAATGAAATAGACAATACCATAAGAAGTCTAAGCCTGATGTATCGGTTTCTGTAATACAACATATTCCCTACTTTATATAACAATAATTTCGCACTAGATTATTTTTTTTTTTAAATCTGAAATATTTATTACTTGTCCTGCTATTGTATAAATTAACAATGAATCAATTAATTTAACTTAATAGGAGTTATATGAAGAAAAATCCAATAATTTTACTTAAAAACTATAGATATTTGTCGTTTAACTGAAAATAATAATAGAAGGAAGCTTTTAATAATCCGATGAACTTGAAAGAATTGCACTACGTATTACTCGCGCCTCTGAATCAATCAAACAAAACATTACTATATTTTTATTGTATATATATTTTAGTGGTTATTGGGAAAATAGGAAATTAATACTCAGATATTGTCCGAGATCCAAAAAGTTAAATTGAAATGTTTGAAAGTATTCTTAAAAATGTATCATATTTCATTTTGAACTTCAATTTTTTTCTTCTTTAGAACTACTATAGAAAATGCGTGACTTGAGGATACGAACAGAAAATGAGGAGAAATGTCAACAAAAAAACCCACATATATTTCCTTTTGGTTAGAAAAGTCTCTTTTTCTTTATATAAAATTTATTCTTTTTAGCTGCATACCTAGGAATTACAGTTAATTCAAAGGTTGTTGCAAAATGGCCATAATGTAAATGATTTTCTAATAAAAAAATAATAAATAAACAACAACAACTAAGGCTTTGTTTGTTAGGTGCAATCTAGATCGTCAAATAATCCTTTTTAATGATATTTCGATTATTTTAAATTTTAATACTCAATCATACAAAATTCGTATCACTTTGTTGTGATATTGATATAATTCTCGAGTTCTTAAGACTTCTGTTACACCGAAATATAAATTCATGTAATGAGAATTGTCCATATTTCTTTTCTTAAACTACCAAGGCTCAAAATTTCCATTATCTTTAGAAAATGAATAAAATAAACAATTAAACACCGTTTTAACAGTATAAAAATAATTCTTACTAATTATATATTAAAATACTAATGGATTAGAATCAATCTTATCTTTAAAATTCTAATTGTTAAATAACAACAAAAAATTAAGGGATTCGAACCAATTTATTTTCACTTACTTGGAGTGGACGAAAGAGAACTCGTAAGAGCCCATATCTTAGCAGCTGACTTTTCATCTTCCTTATTCAGAGCCGCTGTGGTGGGGGAAGACATCTCTGATGAACATCTTGCGCCGGAAAGAGTTGCACTGAGCTGGCTGTCACAGGTCAGCGGTGGAAAAGGGAGATGCCCCGAGGAGCAAAAGTTCTCCCTCGGGAAAATGAAGAGTCCCCTACAGAAGAGTGGCAATGATAGGGTCTGTACTGCAGGAGGTCGAACGGGGCTCGTTACTTGAGGTGATATTAAGGAGTCGATGGTAAAGTTGGATCGATTCGATAGACGTTGCATTGAAAACTTCTCTTCCAGAAACTAGTTGGACACAACTTTGATGAAGAAAAAAGATCAAACATTCGAAAAGATTGGGATTATTATTCTTGGAAAAGTTAAAGTGAGAACTTTTTCCAGATCATTTTAGCGCATAGTAAATATCATACATATAACAACGTACGCTTCCAGAATTCTTAGATGGCTCAGATAAAGTGAATAGCTTACAGGTTTTCACCAATGTTTATTTGATAAAATGTAACTAAAAACTTGAAACCCTGAAGGAGTCAATGAATGCAAATAGTTATCATTTTCTTTTACATATTGGTAAATTTTGAACGAATGTATTTGGTTTATTATTCTAAACGGTATCATTGAACGGTTTTTCTTTCTCAACAAGCTTCTCTTATGAATAACAATAACTTTCTACCTGATAAAGTTCCTCATTTGCTTTTAAATCGATACGTTTGTATCTGAAGATACCAAAGAGTGCATGCAACAAGATAATTATAGGTAAAAGCTGTGGTTTTCTTATTTAATCTTAAGTTATAACCAACCTCTCAAAAGCAACAAACGATTACCGTTTATCTATTAGTTTAATTAGGAAAGCGGTAGGTTTCTAGTAACGTGTAATTTGAAAAGACAAGGAATAGCAAATATTCTAATAAAACTAATGGTGATTCATTATTAAAAGAGAAATACGAGAGTTTTAATTTTTGCTATAAGACTTGCCCTTTTTTTTCAGTGAGTGAAAATCAGTATCTATATTATTCAATTATACGAAGTGCAAGAAACTCCTGATAATTTAATTATTTACAATTCTTCAGACTGAAATAAGTTTATTTTCAACAAAAACTAATTGATTTGCCATCCTATAATCTCAAAAGCGCAGCAGAAATTATACAGAATATTTGACTGTGATAATAGTATTTGATTTCCGTATCCACTCACCGCTACAAATCAGATTTTGGACAATAGAAAAACACTAGAACAGTTTGCTGTACTTATCTTCTTTCGAATTCTTCAACGGAACATTTTATTTACGTTTAAAACACGATTCTCTACATTTATGCAAAGTCCTTTTTTATTAACCTGTATTCAGGATCTTTAAAAAGGCTAAATGGAAAACTCACGGAAAGAGACGCGTTCTGAGTTTGCTTCCTACTCACGAGTTTACGATACTTGAGTAGGAAGTTCGGGAGCTCCACATCACCAAAAGTCAGACTTCTCTCAAAATCCCCATCCTTTTGCTCACCCTTCTACTCCCCCCTCCCCTCTTGAGGGTTGCCGAGAACACGAAACATGTTACAGGAACTTTTCGTCCCGCCCGAGACAGTCGCCAAACACGCCGATAGAAAGAGCCAAATTAAAAGAGTGTTGTTAGTTTTTGATTTAAGAACACTTAATTTTTATTTTCAGCATAGCTATCTATAATTTGTATATTAACAATTTTTTAGAACTTATTATTATAAGAAAGGGCTATTGAGATACAAAACTCTTTTAATGATAAAAATATTTTTCTTTAAAATGACTGGTTAGATAAGGAAGATAGTTATGAATAACGAGATTATCAAAAATATAGGATTTCTTTTTTTTATATACTTATAAATTTTTATTCAGAAGAATTTGTGATTCAGAATATAAAAATTATAAGTTTTACATATGTATCCTTCAGACATTATAATGTATTAATTTTCTTTATTACTAAACTATGTTTTTTAATGAAAGTCTGAAATAAAAATTTTGTGCGCATTTAGTTTATACTATTTGATGTTTTATTAAGTTTTTAAAACAATTTTTGCATAGTTTATAAATATTGTTATTGTTTCAAAATAATTGGCCGTTTTCAAGAATTACTCTACTTTTGAGACATTTCGAAAACGCCGTTTCATATACCATGAAAAAAAATACTTTTCTCTCGTATCTATATTTCTATTGTTTTCATCACAAAATAATATGAGAAATTAACATTTAAAATTTAACAATAACATAGTAAGTAAAAGCCCCAGTTTGCAGCAAATATTTCCTATACAAATTCTTTTTACGTATGGGAAAGGAGGAAACTCAGAAATAACTTTTATTTTTAAATTTTTAAAATAAAAAATAGACTTTTGAACATAAACATAGATTTTTTTAAATCCTTTTTTCTACGTTTAGTTTACTTAAAACTTGTACATTTGTAAAAATTCATGATATTTTGAAACTTAAACGACCAAATCGTGTTATAGAGGGTTATGTATTTTTTAAAAAAATGACGAAATAAGAAGCAATTACGCTAAAATTTATAACTCAGGAAAAGAAAGCTGAGGGCTTTTAGTAATTAGTAGATACAAATGAAAAATAAAAATGAACTTTAGCTCGTCAACACAAGCTCTATTTTTTTAAAAATAATATGCACTCTGTTTTAATAAATTAATAATGCATTGAATGCTGATTGGACCCTTTAAGGTTTTAATTAATTATAATAGAATTCTACATAGTTTAGTTTCATTGGAACATATGGATGAAACTTTTGTTTCCAAATTTAAATCTTATTAAACTGATTTGTATAATTTTTCACTAAATAGCATAATAAAACGTTCAAACAAATTCAGAAATAAAATATGTAACATTTTAGTTCTTCTAATTTTTTTCTTAAAATTATAGTTTTTTGAATTGAAAATACTTCGTATTTCTTAATTTACACCCATATCAACCATTAATAATCTTCTACATTCAAATGAAATATCTAAAACTAAACAAAATTTTGTAAGTCACGCGGAAACGAAATAGAAATCTGCTATTGAACAAATATTTACACACACACACAATTGCACTGGAAACAAATTCAATTTTCGGATTTGTGTTCCAAATAGCGATAAGTATTCGATTCTAGCTCTGGCATTCCGAGGGAATCCCACCAACTCCGAGAATGACGTTTTTTGGGTGTGATGACGATGATTGGATAATGATGGCCATCTGACGGTCGGATGGAAGAATCTGATTCGTTCGTGTTTTGACCTAGGATGCTCCCCAACAGTGAAAACAGTTTTGTATGTGTCTTTAAGAAAGGATGCTTTTCCGGACTTCATGATTTACGGGAGAATCCGGAGTAAAAATTCTTCCGCAGGGTTGCCGCAACAAGATTCTTCGCTTTATTTTGTTTCTGCTGTTTTAACCCATTGTACGTCAACACAAAAATTTAAATGATTGGTTTTTCAAGTCAATGATGATAAAAAACAAGTTGAGGGACTTATTTTATTTGAATGTTCTTTTCTTAATTACATAAGAGTGTATTTCCAATTCACCAGTTAGTTATCCTTGAATGTTTTACTTGCCATTTTTATAATTATTATTTTTAATTTTAAATATTGCTTATTTAAGTAATTGTAAGTATTGCTTATTTCGAAAATTAGGAATTTTTCCCTTCCTCTTGCGATTTTTACCAGTTTCGAAAATTTAAATCAATGAATTTCAGTAATATTCATTTTAATTTACTAATACTACATCAGTGAAGTTAATAATTTAAAAAAGCTCCTATTTTGTTTTCTTTCTATAGCAAAACTATTAAGATAAATTGTGCAAATAAATAAAGAAAAAGTTTCCTCAAAAATTGGAGTTTTTGGATACATCTTGAACTAGTATTAAAAATTAATATTTCTGATTACATATAATATAGCTGTTTTTAATGTTGCAATTTCGCTCTTTAATCATACTAAATAAGAGTTAAATAGCGTCTAAATTTTTGTTTTCTTCTAAACAATTAATCAGCAGAAAAATTCCTTTTCATTATTAAGAATTTTACATTTATCTAAAAATTCTAATGAAAATTTTCTGTGTTAACTTCCAAAATAACGTTATTGTTTAAGGGGTATTTATTTCTTTTCTATGGAAAAGAATCTTCAATCTCCATTTTCTCTCTTTAATAAGATGCCTATTTAAAAAAGCTCGTTAAAGCTGTCGCTACGAAAATGATTACAGTTGAAAGTCATTTCTGCAAGCTGAGTGGCTATTAAGAGAAGTTTACTCGAATCTTGTTTGTGGGAATATTTTGCACCCTTTCCGCCATAACGGAGTTTTTGTACTTGAAGTTGCGAATGAATCAGTCGTTAGATGAGATAAGTATGGAGAGAGGGGAGAACTTATCGGAAAAGAATGGGCGTTTAGCATAAGAAGTCTCCAACAGACACTTCAGAACCGATGTTGCCACGTGAATATAAGGGATCATATAAAAATTCTTCAGTTTTCCACTAGTCATTTAATCATCATATAGAAAATGCTCGTTTACGATATAGTAGAGTTCCTATAGTATCTGTCTTCAATTCAATAGAACTTCTCTGCTCTTCAGATTCTTGATTAGAGTATAAACGCTTTGAGAGAGGAATAAGGATGATATTTTTATTATAAAAACAAATGTATTTTGCGATACTTTACTTTTATACTGAAACTCAGAATATTATTTTGATTTAAATTATTCAATTTTTACGTAACACATTTAATGTAGATCATTGTGTACATCAAACGAATAATTTTTTTCAGAATTTGTTTTTCAATTATCACATTATTATATTTGATGTGTATATATTCACTCATTATTTAGATAAATGATTATTTTAACAAGTTATGGATAATAAGGATTTTTTTTATACCAGTTATGAAGAAATTCTGGCTGTAAGGATTTATAATAATTTTTTTAACCAGTTACGAAGAAATAAGGATTTTTTTTTTAAAAATTAAGTGACCAAAACTTAACATTAATTTTAAAGTAACAAAGTATAGCACAAAGTACTGTAATCCATTTACCAGAATTTCTTAGTTAATGTTTGCTGCTAGGAAAAACCAGGATTACCAATAAAAAGTGTAAATACCTCAAATCTTAAGAAAAAATATTAACTCGATAATTTTAATATATGTTGTAATTTAAAAAGAGTTTAAAGTGTTAAGGAAAACTCTTGGAAGGGAGAAAACTTTTCGTTCTGGTATTGCATTCACTACGCCAACCATTGTTTTAAAATAGGTTGAAATATTCATTAAGCTATATTAAAATTCTGAATGGGGAATGAACCGAAATGGGATTTCAAATTGAAATAAAAAAAATATCAGTTTTGTGTTAAAAAATAATCAATTAATATAATGTACCTATCAATGGGATAGTATTCGAAACAGAATATTCATTTGATTGATCCCAATCTCCTTAAATTTTTTTGAATATTATACTTCTAATTTTGAAGTAACACATTTTAGTTTAAAATAAAAGTATAATGATTTTCTTAGGATACAATTTTTTTTCAGATATTCATCTTAACTAAGAATAGAACTTCCTTTTTGTTATAAAGGTATTCTTTCTGCTTATAACATATATGTCATAAATACAACTGTTTGAGAAACTGGTGTTTGACTTCATGACTAAAATGAAATAATATGATTGCAAATATGTCTGCAATAAAGATTCCAGAAAAGATAAAAAGGCCCCAGATAGTATTTCCTCGAAATTTTAATAAAAAAGGGCTTCATACATTTACTTTCCTTTATATACATATATATATATATATATATATATATATATATATATATGGGGGGTAATTTTCTAAAACACTTTGGAAATATTAATAAAAAGAATAAACAATATATACATTCAAATGTTATAAATATAGACTTAATGATTATTTTAAAAAAATAATAAAACACTTAAAAACATCTTTTGTAATAGTGTGCTAAAGAGAAAAACAGTTTTTAGACAAAATCTAGAGAAGAAAGCAATATAAAATAAGAAAATTTAACCACAATAAATATCATGAGAAAGTAAATTTCTTAGCATTCATAAAAATTTAAATAATGTATAACTAATATGATTAAAATTAATTGTTAAAGTATTTCTAACAGCGCCTCATGTTTTTTGAGATTTTTATTTTGAATTCGATATTTTTTTTTGATAAAAACATTATTTTCTACTTTTTTAATTTTTCTTTTTACTTAAATTACTTTCAACTTTTTAGTTTTCAATGCATGCTTTTTATAACTCAGTATTATAATTATTAAGAAATCTTGAAATCAAATATTTAACTGAACATTTTCATCAATTATTTCTTCAAAAAGATTGTGTGAACATATCAGTTGGATAATTCTACAAACTTTAGTGTCAAGCAGCTTTCTCCCACGTATAATCAAAAACTAATTCAATCAATCAATTATTTAATATTGAAGCTCTGAAGATATTGCAATATTATATTGCCATCGAGAACTCAAAACTGAAAAAAAATTTAGAACCCGAGAGCATTAAGAAATTAGGGAAAATCCATTACAAAATTCTCTTTTTACAAGCATTTAAGAAGTTGAGAAGCGTGTAAAAAGGGTAATGAAATACGATACCAATCAATATATATATATATATATATATATATATATATATATATATATATATATATATATATATATGAAAATGAAAAAGAATAATTTAAAATATTTAAAAAGACAAAAATCAGAAAAGAAATGTAAAATGAAAAGAAAATAAATGAAAATATGGAACCCAGCATGTCAAAAAGCAATGAGGACCGAATAAGCGGGAGTTTAAACTAGTTTAATGGTACCAACCTTCCCCTTTTGCGACTAGGTAGGCTGAATTAGGAAATCCAAATTGCAAAAGAGTTCACGATTAAAAGATGCAAAACAAATTCATGAAATCTACATATATAAAATCTATAATTCCTGGTAGGCTGAATTGAAATCCAAATTTCAAAAGAGTTCAATGATTAAAAAAATGCAAAAAATTTCGACGATAAATTTACAAAATAAGAATTTCTAAAAATTATCAACAAATCAAAATATAAAAATTATTTACAAAATTCAAAAAAAATGAAGATTCAAATATGTGAGTAGTAAGACGGAATTTTCTTTAAGCCAAGATATCACATACTCAAAATGAAAATATAACACATCATCACCATATAAATTGATAAAAGATTTAAATCTCATTGTTTGATTGGTAATAAAATGTAAAGGATACAAACAACTGGTTGGTAATAAGTTGTATGGTAAGGAGTATAATGGTCAGAGAGTGAGTAAAAATGTAAGCTGTGTAAATGTAAATAAATAAACAAATCCTTCACAGCTAAACCGTAAACCGACTTTGTGGACCTATTGTTGTGTGGTGGATTTGAAAATGAATCCCGACTCGCAAAGATGTTTAATATATTTGTGATGTATATATAAGTGTTAAGAAATTTGGATAATCATGAATCTAAACAGTTGTTGAAGAATTTTTTAATGTTATTAAACTTGTCTATTTATGTGTGGTTTTATATATATATATATATATATATATATATATATATATATATATATATATATATATATATATATATATACTATATATATATATATATATATATATATATATATTTCAGGAGTAGTGAAAAATAATACCAATCAGATGTTTAATATGATATGATTTTTGTATAATATTTAGATTGTGTTACATATTTTTAATCACTTAAAATTGCTTAGTAGTATAAAAATGTTTATAAATATATCAAACATAACATATTTTTAATCGCTTAAAATCACTTAGTTGTACAAATATGTTTACAAACATATCAAACATTACATATTTTTTATCGCTTAAAATCGCTTAGTAGTTCAAAAGGTTTACAGACACAAGTAATTAAATTTGCTTAGGAGGATCGCTGACGTAAAAAAATATGGTCACCAATTACATACAATTGTAAGAAAAATGAGTAGAACATTAAAAAAAAGATTTTTGAATTTGAGGTTTTAATTTTAACACAGGAAGAAATTTTTAAATTAATTAAAATGCTCCTAGACTCTTAAAATCTCAAAACTAGAGAGATAAAGAAAAATATTTTTTAGAAGTATGGAAATAATAATTTTTTCCATACTTCTGATAAAAATTTATTATTAGAAGTATGGAAATAATAATTGATGAAGATTGAGAAATTTCGAAATTTGTAATCACAAGACAAATTTATATCAACAAATTTAAGGGGAAGAACAATCTTAAATTAATTATTTTATTACGAATTAATTTAACAGACTGTTAATGAATTTTCTGTTTCAGAGAAAAATTCAGATGCGTAGAAACTTCAATATTTTTTTTTCAATGATTTGTGGAGTTATTAAAAATATCTCTAAAAATAAAGTCAATTTTGATAAAAATTTTAAGTTACTGTAATTTACTGAGTTTTATGAGATACAATCATATAAAAATTTACGTAAAATGTTTAAAAGAGTGTTCACTCCCTTATCACTTTCTTATAGACTGAACATGAATTATGATAATGCAAACACAAAGTATGCTAAATAAAGAAAAAGCTTCTCTATAATAATTTTTGTTTAGATATAATTTTTGAGGTATTGTATCAAATTATATGTAGAAATAATTTTTAATCTACAACAAATTGTAAAATAATATTTTTTATTAATAATGAAACGATTATTAGAAATAAAGAATAATAATGGGTATGGATCTAAGAGCCCTTTTTTAAAAAGAAAAACGGGTTCGAAATTTAAAAAAAAATGTATAAACATGTTTAAGTTTGAGTACTTGCATAGCTAGTATGCAAATAAATATGGTTACAAGAATATCAGACAATGTGCACGTGGAAAATGTTATTAACTGTTCAAAATTAAATTAACTTTGTACAAACCCAAATTTTGTTTGCTAAGCTTTAGTTTCATTTCGATTATCTCCATGTATATTTAATTGAATTTAAGTTGCAAAGTATGCATTCTAAAATAACTAATTTAAAATTTTGAAGTATTATTTAAAGAGCTATTAATTTTGAATTTCATTTTGTGGTGCTGAAAATAAAGTAAAATAAGCCAACTGTCCCTTTCGTTTCATAATGGTAATGAATCCGTTTTTGCGTTAAGTTGAACAACATATTTTGTGTAATGAAAAAGTTGTTCTAGATCAACTATACAAAAAAAAAAAAAAAAAAAAAAAAAAAAAACCTATTGCGACAAATGTATACTATTTATAAACCTTCTTTCTTTTTTTCCCTCCTGAAACCGATAATATAAATAGTCATAGCAATGAGTGTCTCACATTCTTATACTTCCATACGAGTAGATAAATAATTATATTTTACTATACCTTATTCTTAATTTTTGCTCTGTATTTAAGCCTGAAATGACTAACAATACTTAGTGAATAAGGAAGAAAGAGAAATGAGCTGGAAAAAGTCAATACCTAAGCGAGAGATACGAGGGTCGTTCAATAAGTCCTTAGAAGTTCCTAAAGATGGTGCTCGTAGCATCGAAATGGAAAAAAAAAAAAATCGTTTCCTCCTGCGATAATGCAGATCATACTTTTTGCAACTCAACGCGGTATTTTTTTAAGTTACGGTAGATCTTATTGTTATTTAGAACTCTTAATATTTCACAACTTAATTTTTTGGTAGAAAAAATTCTATAACTTGATAAGAGACAAAGAAGGAAAACTCTGCATTCATTTAGATTAGGCCTGGCAAACCCGCAGCCCACGAGTCGCATGTGGCCCATCCGGTATCAAACTACGACCTGCGGAGCTGAGTCATCTGAACAAAAATTTAAACTTTTATTGTTTAAACAAAAATTAGTTTAAACAAAAATTTAAACTAAAATATCAAAGAACATTCCACCATGAATCATTCCTGTCTCCCATTACCATGAGAATATCTCAATAGATTGCCTCAACTATCATTACAATTTTTTCTTCTATATACTTGTTCAGAAACAATTACAAAGTTGAGCTCGTTTTAAAAAAGTACTCAGGCTCAGAAGTGAGTGGTACATAATGTATACCTAACCAATGAGCCTAATGAAGAGTGCAGGTGTGCACTAGACGCGGGGAGGGAATGCTGAGCGCAGATCATGCGAATAGCTGCAGTCGGTTTGTATGCAACAAGTGTAGTATATTTGGCCCAGAAGCATATAGTTCTAGACAGATTGACTACACGGTGTCTTTTCATACTAATAATTTAGCACCACCAGTATGTTGTAACTGCAGGGTAGTTTTTTTTAAATTTATATTTCGTGCACAAATGCATTTAATTCAATGAATAATGTAATTCCCTTTAATTTATTGATTGCAGAATGTTCTCGATTTCCCTTATATATATATATATATATATATATATATATATATATATATATATATATATATATATATATATATATATATA
>BMAW01121790.1:235755-256096 GCA_019974015.1 Nephila pilipes
ATATATATATATATATATATATATATATATATATATATATATATATAATGCTTTTCTAAAGTGGCCTGAAAAGTCTTGTGGGTTGGATAGTCCTGATTTAGAACAATTAAATGGAAATGTATCTGCTTGTCTCCTAAAATGTGATTACTATTGTAAATTTATTAAAAAACTGTATTAAAGTATAACTGCTTTTGATATTAGGCCATACATTATCCACATTTAAATACTTTAAGAGAACAATTTATTATTTTTCAAAGCACGTCTTTCTTTCTTTTTTTTTACTCATTTTATCCTTTTTTGGTAGACATAAGGCAACAAACTATTGACTTTTTTAAAAATACTTAATTTAGCGTTTATACTTTTTTCCACTCACTCACCCTAAGATTTGAAAAACAAAATTATTTCTGATTGGAAATGAAATTATTAATACCCTATTGTAGTATATTTTTGACAAATTGAGACATTCTTTAAGAGTGCATGGTGTTTAATTTTTGATGATCAATGATGTTTTCACTGAACGAATTTCATTTTAAGTAAAGCATACTCAATAAAAGAAATCGAGAAAATTATAATCACGAAGTGTTAAATAATGTTACTTAAAAATTAAATAAATTTCCCTTTCACAATCTTTTTACTATGCAATAACAAAACATACAAAACATTCCATATACTAACTTGTATAATAAATGGTAAGACGCTTAAAACCATACATATATTTTGAAGTTTTTTTCGAATATTTTTTTACAAATTCAATTAGTGAAGGTGAAGCAAAGCATTTGGGTTATTCATTTTGAAAGTGAACTTTTCGAATCATATGAGTTCTTACAGATGATGTATGGTCAAGTATCCCATTAAAATCATTAGCACCTGTAAATAAATCCGGTAGGTCTCAGGAACACCCCTTCATAGATTTGTGCTTCCTCGAAGAGCGCTCATTGAGTGGGTTGTTTTTGCAATGGTAGGCACGTGTTCCTTATCGTGCCTTAATTATCCCATTAGCTTACGAGGATCGTTTGTAGGGTGCGAGGGGTGGCGAAACCATCAGCATCCAGTGAGGTCACAGATGGTTGCCAAACCAAATCTATGACCAGCTGACGAATTAATGGCGAAATGTCATAAGAATTGTTTTTCCCCCTCGACTCAAATTTTTGTTTTAGCCTTACTATCTTGAGAAAATATAGCAATGACTATAGTAAACTCATGGTCTGTTTCATGAAAATAAGTTAAGCTAGTACTACATATTCAGGCCTGGATTCTGCTAAAGTTTTTATGGCTGTAATCAATGGTGTGTTAATGATATAAAATGGTATCTTACACTAATTTAATTATAATAATTTTTTCATATCATTATCAAGAAAGAAAAATAACCAAAAATGTTGAGGAATAAAGTAAAATGTATTGATACTACTTTCAATATTTTTTTTAAAAAAACTTTCTTTATAAATCGACCTCTTAATCTTTTAATAAGTCATACGTCATTTTTCAATTCTAATATCGTATTATTAGTAAGATATAATAACACAATTATTTCATTTAGTGATACTTAACAGTTTTAAAAAGGGAAAATAAATAACTGAAAACTATAATTAAAAACCAAAAACTATTTTTTCTTATAAATATTCTTTTAAGAAAATTGCTCTAATAGTTACACCCACGTGCCATTCATATTATAGATGGAAGTATAACGAAATAAGAAATGTAACTTTTTTCAGCAAAAAAAATATTCTGTGTAATTTGGAAATCAATTTACACAGTATTGTTTTTAGATAAGAATCATATTCAAACAGACTGATAGTTTTCTTAATAAATGAGATACTTGAAGTACACTTAGAACTAAGGTTAAGAGATCATGTAATATTAACTATAGTTTGGGGTCATAAGAGGGGGATACTTTACTTTTCAAATAACCACATAAAACCAAATAAAGGCAAGAAACAAAAGATCAAATGTGAAACAGTCTCCCTAATTTTACTGATTTCAATCTTAGTGGCAATCCTCCTTGAATGAAAAACCCTCGTGGATAAATTTAGAAGTATTTCAACATAAAAATTGACGTATTTTATTACTAAGAGATGGAAAAATAGTAATAACAGAAGTATGACAAAAAAAAATTATCTTAATCAAACTATACGTAATCACTTAAAAATCCTTATAACGCGTATAGCACAACCTGTTTTCCTCAATATAAAAATTAATTTACACAAAACACTCTTAAATATTCTGAATTGATTATATTATTTGTATTTTATTATTTCTCACCTATGGGAAGTTGAGATCACCCAACAAAGACTTAAAGCTACGAGACCACGTCCCGGGAAGCATTTTACCTCAGCATTCGGAGGAAAGCGTCGAGTCCCAGTTTGTCGGGCAAGCAGCATTTATTTAAACTTCAAAGAAAACAGCTTTAAAAGAAATTTCACGTACAGGAGGGGAGTCTTACAGATTATTTGACAAGAGAGGATTGACCAACAAATACTTAATAACAGTTAAGTATCTAAACAAGAAAATAAAAATAAATAAGAATTCTATTACAAGCAACTATTGGTACTGAAGGATATATTTCAGTTTGCAAGAAAACGAATCAGCTAGCTATGTTATCAAAAGGTGAAAAACTTTAAACAATAAAAAGTTGTGACGTTGGGCTCTATTAAGATTTTTCCCTTTACAAACTCTTCAGTTTTCTTTCTGATTGTGTTTGAATTCGAAAACCCTTCCAATGAAAAGAAACAGGATTCATGTTGATAAGACTGAAATTATGAAGTGTAACTAGTATATTTGATCAGATACAAGGGTATAAGCTGCGAAGAATTTAATGCGTATTAAGTTTGGAAGTTTGTTAATTATAGTGAAGCTAAGTGAGACGTCTGAAGCAGCTCTTCCTGATCTACGAAGCGATCAGAGGGATCTTTGAAGAGATTTGTAAAGGATTTAGAACTAGAACCCTCCTTTCTCGCCATTTTACTCTTTCAAACCCGAGTGAATCGGTAAGAAACAGTTTAATATATTATTAAAAGCGATAATATTCAAGCATATTGGGGTCAAGTAGCCATAGAGAGCGAGAGAGTAGAAAGGTATAAAATTTATATATTCATAACTTAAATAAAAACAATTAGTTATCAATATAAAAGGACTCGATTCTCTTTCCTGTTAATTGTGGGCTTTTATAATTAACTATTTTAACTTTGTAATAGAATTGGAAGGCATCGATAACTAGAGGACGTTATAAAGTTTTCTTTCTGACAAAAAGAATGTTTCCTCGTTTTGTAACCAGAAGAAAATAACTTGCTACCAACTAATCTACAAACAAATACTTTAACTAACTAAAGTTACTCTATCAAGTAAACAAGCCTACACTAACCTAACGCGGAATTACAAAAAAGCTTAAAGATTAACAAAATTTTCAAATAATAATGAATAGAACAACAGTTTATCAACAGCTGTAGAACAAACTAAAAGGAAATCGGGGGAACAAAAGCACCAAAATCCCCGTAAATAGAACTTTTTATATTTTAAATGGAATTCTCTCTCTCTATTACATGAAAGTTAAACAGTATACTTGGAAGGAAAAAAAAAACAATTATCCTTCAACGTCGCCCATCAAAGAAAAGTTGAAAATAATAATAAAAAAGAATCTCAAGTAAGTACTTTTCATCTTAAATAATAATAAAAAACGTAATGTTACAAAAAAAAAGTCGCAAACGTCCAATCAATCCTTGTCTTTCAATCGAAAAGGGCACAAAGTGAAATCATATAGTCCTCTGAGTGGTGCCTCCTCCAGTTCACGTTCCTATCTCCTCCCACTGAACGTCAAGATTTATTTTGTATCAATCGTGACGACCTCTCTCTATTAATGGACGTTGGCTAAAAAGAGGTCCCGCTTCCATTAAACGCTTCCTGATTGAATTGAATGCTTGTCGGATTAGAGTTCACATTCTGACTCTTCCCAGTCGAGGGGTCGTATTATCATTATTCAATTACTATTTCATGCAATAATCGACAGGAAATGGGTGAAAATCTCCCCTCCAAGCACACGTGCGGTTCGTAACCTTGCTGGGATTTCGGAGGGAATAAAAAGACCCAGACACAGTTTGGTTACTGGCTTCTTTTTGTACTGACTGACATACTTTCTCTTCATACTAAATATGGAGTTGTTTTTAACAGATAAACACTTTATTAAATATCATGCTTTATTCCTTCTGTTTGGCAGACTCACTCTTTACTTTTTTTTTAATATAAAGATTGAGTTAATAGTTGTAAAATTTTTATTCTTCCGTTTTTACATTAGAAATATTTGTAATTTTGGTCTGTTTTTTTAGTCCTGTGCTCCTCTTCTCAGACTGACTTTCCGTTTCAAGGATTGTGACGTCGTAATGAGAGGTGACGCGAAGGCTATTGGAGACGGACCTCGTAATTTTGAACCGCTGTCAAGTGACGAAGACAACACTTCAGCTTACACCTCCCTCTCCAAACTTTTTCATCACGCCAACGGGAGGACTTTGGACCTTGAAAGATTTAATGTGTATCAGCCACGTTACGCGGTTGGTCTTAATTGGCTCCAAGGCTCGAACCTACGACTCGACAAAAACAAAACCGGTTGCGAGTTCACGACCTTGACCTCTAGGCTACCACGGTCACCCGTTTGAAGGATATCTTTCCCCAAATGCATAGCGGACGTGGTAGCCGAGTGGTAATGGTAGAGCTCGTGGCCGATTCGAGCCCTCATGCCACTAAAAATCCGCCCCGTAGCTGGGCTGATGCATGGTAAATTTGATTGATGTACCAAGTCTTCCCTTTGGAGTGGCATGAAAGCTTCGAGAGGGGTGGGAGGGTGTCAGCTCGGACCACGTCATTTGGCCGAGGCTCAAGATTACGAGGTCCGTTACCAATAGTCTTTGAGTTGCTTTTAAGTGTGATACTAACGAGCAGTCAATCAATTCCCATAAGTGCATTATAAAATTCAGAATAAAATAAAATTATAAAGGTAAAAGTATTCTAGTTATATGAAAAACAATAATGTATGAACTTCGTAGCACATTAAATATACCATATAAATACTTATTAATATTTTAAAAAATTATAGTACATGTATTTGTTTGATACATGCGAAAGTTTGAGTAACATTTAATTTTTTAAAGACATTGTACTTTTATATAATCTAGAATAAAAGCATTTATCAGTGACAAACCTCTAATTTCCTTCTCTAACTTCAAATCTCTAATTTGCTAAATTTGCTTCTCTAATTTAATAGAAGAAAATGCACAATCAAAACAGTTTTCACTGAAAAATTGTGTATTATTTCTCTTACACACAAGCAAAAGAACCCTCTGAAATCTGTCCATGGAGTTCAGAATAACAACCCCTGATTTAAGGCATTTTATATTCTCAGATAATGGTACAAAGATTATTATTATTATTTGAGCCGGTAAAAAACCAGTGATTTAAGTCTATTTTTTTAATACTGAGATTATAATTTTTACGGTCTTGTGTTTAAATCAATTTAAAGATATTGGCAAAATAAGATTCTCCTGATTAATGTATAAAGAAATTATGCTCCACCGAGTGTATGATTATCAATATAAAATGAGGATATATCTAAATATCTCTCTAAGACTACCATTCGCTCATTTCTTTCTTCAAATGTGGATTTATACCATTTTAAAAAATGACTCGTTGATATTTTTTCCTTTTAAATTTCATTTTCCTCATTATGAGCATTCAAATGGATATTATTCATTATTCCGTTATTATTGTTTTCAAATTGAAATTTTATCTAATTAATGGGGGAAATTAACCAATTACTCTAAAATAGAGCTTTGTTTTGTACCATATAATCATAACCACCATATATTGCATTATATTTATGATTCAAAACTGAGATACATAAAAGGTATATAGCGAAGTATGTTACAGTCTTTTTTTTTTCATTACAAAACAAATTTGTAACGAAACTATTTATTGTCTTTGGTTGAGAAATCATATTTTGAAATAATATAAATCAATATATCTGTGCCTCAACTACTGTAAATTACAGTTTGTGTATGAAAAATTCTAGATATACTTTTGAAGCTCTTGATATTGCACCTTTTTGGGAGGTTCCATCTCAGGTGGTGTCCTCGTCACTTATCCAAGATTCACAATTACGAGTTGCATCGCCTATAGACCCTACGTTATTTCTAAGTGCGAGGATAATAAAACTTCGGCTGCTGGGTTGGCGAAAGTTGCGTTAAATGATAGGATACCTAGAAAGAACTTCTTTCACTAATTTATTGTAGTTAATTTAAACTTTAAAAATGATATTTACAATCAGATAAAGTGCTTGTCGCACCTACATTTGCTTTGCAAATATGACATTTTTTGGTGCTTGTCGCACGTTTAAAAAAGTAGTACGATGTCCACGGACACGATGTTCTAATCGAACGTTTAGTAGATCTCTGATCTCCTTTATATTCTAAAATTTTTGGGAGGAATGAAAATGGTCACGCCTCTTCCAAAATAACGGAGCATAATCCTTTCTTTTGGTTGGATAACTGAATTAATAATCTGAGCTATTGGTCATTGAGCTTCCCAGCAGGGTATTAAATGGCACCTATAGAACTCAGCATCTGGTGCGGGGAGGCTTTTGATTCCCAGGAGATCGGATTCAAAAAGGACAAGGCATGACCTTTATGTTCATGAAAAACTGAAATGTTGCTTGACCTTTCTCTCGAGTCCAGCTGTCTTTAATTAGGATCTTGTCCGAATGCAAGGAGACCCCTAACGAGCTTGTTAAGTACGGTCGCCGTAAGACAATCAGTCGTGAATCAATCAACCCCTATATTGCATTTTTAATTTAAACTCATCTATAGTTCTAGCCTAGAAATGTCTAGTATATAGATAAGTATACATTTAAAATTGCAATTCTTAAACACCTACTTTATAGTACTGATATTCGCATTCATTTTTAAAGGTTTAGCATTTAAATGAGGAATAGGTACTTCGTTAAATGTGGGTAATGCTTGTAATTCATCATGAGGAAAATAAAAATCTTTTAGACTATATAACGAATTAAATATATGACTACCTTTTATTTGTTAGAATATAATAAAATAAACAAATATATATTCTGTTTTTTTGGACTGTTATTAAAAAACATTTGATGGTTAAATATGTTACTGATTAATTTCTTAATTACTACAGAAAAAAGGCTGGCATTTTCAATTTTTTTTAAAATTATTCAATCATTCATAAAAGTTCACATTTTCTCAGATCGTTGGGTTGATATGCAGACTCTGTTTGCTTACCTTTGATAATGCTCCCACTTTTAACAGAGCTCATGCTTAAAAAATATTTTTGAGTTAACTAAGTCGTGAAAATAAGAAATAATAATAAAAAAAACTATCCTTTCACATTAATCAAATGTAATGATGTATATTCATAAAATAAGAATCTATTGTTAATTTGATGTAATCTTAAAGTATTCAAATATAAATAAATCGCCATGTCAAGAAATTACTTTTTTTTTTATTTCCACCTACCCAGCAACATTATTTAAATAAAAGTTAAAAAATTACTTGATATGATTTTTTTCTTAGTTTATATTCTTTAAATAATTTTCGAAGGAAATTTTCTTTTTATTTTGAAAAGGAAAACTTAAAAAAGCATAAAAATAACTTCTAATATTTTATATTTTCTTCCTTAATTTTAAATAATTTTCCAAGAAAATTATCTTTTTGTTCATCGAACTAAGCCTACTTGAAAGGGATTAGAGTATTTCTCATTCTTAAATATACAACATTCAAGAACTCAAGTAAATGAAGAAGCTAAAATAGCGAAGAGTTCGTTCTTGGTTACTGCATTCGATGAGTATATGCCGAAGTTTCCGATAGGAAATGATCTTTAGAGTAATTTCCTATTATGTATAGAATAATGCTAATTGTAATATGCGTATTGATCTAATTTTTCGCCTTAGCTGAAAAATATGTACTGCAGAATTTATTTTATGAATGAATAAACTCCCTATTTCTTATATATATATATATATATATATATATATATATATATATATATATATATATATTCGTCACCTTAAAAACTTTTAATAAATTTTTTTAGGGCGGAGAAAAAAACCTATTTTTTTTATATGTGAAATATACATCACATAAAACCATTTCTAATTTTTGATGAATATTTTAAACTGTAAACAGTTAGAATGAAATTTTGGATTAATGCCTACTCCAATACTATCGAATTCTTAGCTGCAGAAATTAGCATTATTAATTTTCGTTCTTTTAGCTCTGTCTGTGTACCAATGTATACATCAGTAAAACTATAATAAATTTAACTAAAGTACAAATGATGGTAGATAATATGTATTTTTAACTTGCATTCATGGTTGCAAATATTTATTCTTAAATTTACAGAAAAAGTTTTAAATTTGGTTAGCGAGTTTGTTATAGTTCAAGAAAAATAAGATATATCAGGAAGTAAAAGCCAATTTTCAGCTACGAGAGCATTTTCCGTTCAATTTAATTCTTCTTCTTCTAAAAATATTACCTTTGCAATGTAAAATTATTTTGAAAGAGGTATGGCGTTTCACATTTGTTTCGGAAACTAGTTTTAGATGCACAAGTACAATCAATAATTAAACCTTTTACAAAAGCTCCAAACAATTATGTTACAATATAAAAATTTTCCATTTGATAAATTACGAGTAGAATATGCAATAGCCTGCGCCAGCTTTCCCTTGAGGTCATAAATAGTATTCCCACCCGGGCTCTCGTTCTCTACACTGATGGAAACAGATCTGACACGAGAAGAAAGGGCAGTGGTGTTCTTATGAGAACAAGTACAGTAGAACATAGATTTTGTTTTAGAAACCCCGATCACACACAGTTCAGTTTTTGGCCTTGAACTTGTTGCTATTAGAGAGGCATTAAATCTTGCTTTGAAGGCTGACCCGGGTGATGTTTGGGTCCTGACAGATTGCAAAAGCTCCTTACAGTATTTGAGGAATTGGCCTAATATCCTGGATAAGTTGGGGCAGGATATCATTCTAAAATTGGCTGGTGTGACCCAGGGTGGTACTGTATTATGACAGTGGATTCCCTCGCATGTTGGGGTTTACAGAAACGAAGTTGCTGACCTTCTTGCTGGGGAAGGTAGCGAACTCCCCACTGCCCCTGCCACCGAACTGCGAACTTCTGAGGTCTACTCCCTGTTTTTAGCTAGTATAAAAACCACTCGGAAATCCCCGCCCGAACATGCTTGGTATGCCGCTGAGTCCCCTGGATTTTCATTGAAGAGCTCCTGTCCAAGACTTGCTCATACCATTCTATCTAGACTTAGAACTGGTCACATTAAGAGTCTAATTTTTAACGGAAGCGAGAAGACTTATATACTGTTTGCCGTTGTTCTGCCATTACTTCTCCCTCTCATATCTTAGATTGTATTCGTGCCTTTGTAGGGCAGTTGTTGAATGAGGGGGATGTAGTTTTGATTTAATTGTGCGATATGGTCTCCTGGACTTGGTTTAGTTTGTCTAAGCCAAGAGAGATCAGCAACAACAACATATACAGTAAAACAAATGAAAATAATTCAACATATATGTTTAGTTTTTTTCAATAGAATGTGATGATTCTGGGAAAATTAATGGAAAATTTAAGAGAATTTTAATATTTTGAAAGGAATGGTAGAATATTAATGAGATAATATTTTTAAAAATGTTGTTTGCTGAGTATTTGACATACAATCAAAGCTTAAAACTGAATTAGAAGAAATTACGCATTAGAATTTCATTGTAGATCGTATGTATAATACAGTCTGTTGTTAACTTCATAAATATTACTTGTTATATGGAAATGAAAAGATGGATAGGATGAACTTGACGAAATAAAAAAAGAGGAAAAAGTTAGAGACTTCGTCTCAAAAAGAAGGAAGAAACCGAGCTGGAACGCTTAAAATTGATTTTAGTATAGTTTAAACTTAAGTTGTATCCTACTTTAAATAGAAATTTCTAACATATTTATTAATTTTGTTATGTGACAGTTGTCCTAGTGCTCCAGAATCTTCTATGATACATATATTGATGAATTTTATGGGCTCACACAATTCGAAATTACGAATATTTTTAGATGTTATAGATATTAAGTGTTTTAGGATACATTCGATACTGAAATAGAAGCAATCCTGTTTTGCAATTAATATTCCATAGATCATCCTTAATGAAAATAAAGCTAAAATAAAAAATTTAATTGAGCGATTTTTTGTTCTTATGCAATATCTGGAACAAGAACTGATGATTTATTAAAAAAAAATTCTTATTTACTATGTGGGGCTATTAAATAACGAGATTGAAGCTGTAAAACGTTTTATTTTGATCTCATACATATTTACTTTTTATCACCTTCTATATACTTCACTTCTCTATCCCTACGACGCTCCAAGCGAATCTACAAAATAGTGCTGGAAGTCTTCTGTTAGCTTCTTCAGGAAGTCGGCCGCTTTCTCTTTCACAGCTTCAAAGGACTCAATCCCCCCCCCCTTTCAATGCAGATTTCACCTTAGGAAACTGATAGAAGTCGCATGGCTCAAGATCCGGTGAATAAGGAGAATAGTATAACACCGAGACCCTGTATTTGGTCTAGAAGCATCTTGACAGATAATGTGGAATGAGCCGGCGTATTGTCTTGTAGGAAAAAATAGTCTTCCTACAAACTCAGCCAATTCCTACAAACTCAGCAATCGCACGAATACTTAACGGACGGTCAGATTGAACCAGATTACAGATTTTTTCGATGTTGTCATCTATTTTTGACGTGGGAGGACGACCCGGGCGTGAATCTATGTTTAATATGGATCAAAAAATTCAAATCAAAATAAAATAAATATTTTCTTACTAAAATTTGTTATAATGGTTAATCACAAATATTTCAGTTTGAAACCTAGGAAATGAAGTATATATATCATGAGTGGTGGGTAAGAAATTTTTTTTCATAAAATTAACTTCTGTATGAGTAAACATTTATTTAAGGTGTAATTTATTTAGAACCTATTATCAATGTCAATTACCATCTACTTTTTGTCTCATTCTGTTTTTTTGTTTTTTTTGTTTGTTTTACTATATTTTAGTACTCAGTTTTGTGGATTATTTATACAGTAGAGAAAGGATTAAGAACATACAAATACAGATTTTTCAGTTTTATTTACACCTTTATTTGACAACAAAGAAAAAATGTTTCACAACATAGAAAAAACTTAACATAAAAATATCTTGCAATGTATTTACTCAAAGTAATCATCACAGTTTTTAGCAGTATTTGGTGGATTAACTTGAATTTTATAAAACACTTTCTTTGATGATAACCAGCTGTACGTATTGTCAAATCTCAAAGCATCTGAAATAGAGAAAATTTATATGAATTCTAATAATATAAACGCAGAACATTTGTGCTTTTTGAAACATATTTTTTATAAACAGATTTCTACTTTTAGATGAAAAGTTTTATTGGTCTCATATATTTATATAAAATATTTTATTGATACATTTACCATGATTAAATTATTGTTCTTGAATTCCTTACCGTGACTAATCTATTTCTTATTCTTAAAATTTCTACAAGACAGTAAAGTACCGACATAATTTAAAATACGAAAGTTTTTCAATACGTTTTAATAACCATACATTTCAGCAAAAAAAAAAAAAAAAAAAAAAGGAGAAAAAAAAAAACAGTTATATAAATAAGTGATGATTTATATGTTTTTATGTGAAGGTTCTCTAAAATATTCTACTTGAAAAGCAAACAGGTGGAAAATTTAAAATATACTCTGATGTACCAGAAAAACTGATACATTATCCATATACATCATAAGTCCACTATGGGAGTGAATGGCTACGAAAATGTAACGATGTATAGATTTTACGAGTATCCTGGGAATACGCTGCAGGTAATGTGCATCATACTTACTTCAGAGTGTTCAACAATTTAAATATGTTAGATATTGCTAGATCTTGGATTTTCGAGTGCGATATGAAAAATATGATAGCGCTTTGTGAGTCATGAATGCTTCTGTAACAACAATGAGGCATCACAGGACTTGAGTGAAGGTACATTGTCTCATCGGAGTAGACCGAATTCATATATATTAATAATAAATAAATAAATAAATAAAAATAATAAAAAAACAGGAGTCCCAATTACTTTCTGCTATGCACAAACCTCATATCATTACTAATCCTCCACCCCACCCTCCATGAGCCGGTAGAATTCCCTGTTGACAACTGGGATCCATGACTTCATAGTTCTATGCTTCACGAGACAAATCCACGCATCTGCCTGACTAGCCGGAAGCGTGACACGTGAGAACACGCTATTCGTTTCCAATCATCAATATTCCAATGTGATTATCACCGTGTCTAAACGAGATGCAAAATTCTACAGTCATCCAGGAGATTCGATTTGGCTGTTGGCTCTTAATCCCTGTATCCTGCAGAATTCGCTGCACAGTTTGGATGCTGATGCTATGTGAGATTTCAGCAACGAAATCTGATCTTATCTGCCTATCACATGAAGCGACTTTTGGCAGCTGATGATACTCACATTCTCCCAATCATACGTTATATTCACCTTGGTGTAGTAAGTGACGAAATATTTGTGATCACAGAGAGATCACCTCTGCAATGATAGTTCATGAGGATCGGAACTTCATTTCTACTTTTGAAATGTCATGGCCCATCTCACGTTTAAATTAAATAAATAGTTTGCAGCGAGTCTCTTCTACAACAGCACCAGAAGTTAAAATGTTTTCCTAAATAGCCCGAATAGGGCATTCTCTTTAGCCTAGTTGGTTAAGGCATGACAAAAAAATGACCGGTCAACTTTCCTTCTGACCCACTGGATCAAGGTTCGAAACAACGCTAGCACTCCAAGGTCGCCAATGACACTCTCCCCCTCCACGAGGTCGGAAAACCACCGGCCGACGAAAGTTATTACTATAAATTAATATAATTATAAATAGTTATCACTTAACGGTAACAATAGCTCAACAGATGGCAAGGATATCTGGTGTTTTATATACTCACTAGCGACCATAATGAAGTTTGGTCATCGATGATATTGCAACATATATTGCATGAGCTCCTCTACACCAGTTTTTCAGTTATTTGAGCATATAGCTGGCCAATGTACTAAAACGCCGGAGTATAATTCACACTTGTACTTTATAAATACGAAGGTGATTCATATTCTACTTGTATTTGAAAACAAATGACATCATAAAACTAAATTGTTGTTACCACTAGGTGTAGCTATTTGTTAAACGTAGCAGAAACAAATTTGACATTGATTCATACGTTAGTTTTGATTTGGTTGTCATTTGCTGCCAGATCAAAATTTCATTGCTGCTGCGTCAAGTTGTCAATGTCATTACGCGTCGAGTTGTCACCTTCCGTAAGACCTGGATTCATCGTTATGCACCGGAAATAAAGAAAAAATCAAAATGTTGGGATACTTCTGGTGAATTTTTTCCAAAAAATAGGCGAAGATGGTCTCATTGGTCGGAAAAGTTATGACGAAAAATTTTTGATGATCAAAAAGCATCAAGATCACGAATACGAGTAACTGAGACTTTGACAGCTGTCTAGTGAGTCATGATGCTTACTAAAAACAAACCATTTTCTATGCTACGAGCACCCTCTCTTGGAATTTCTAGTGTCTCGTAGCATACGAGGGTCGAATATCTAGTATTAATGAAATAAAAAGATTAAATTATACTCCTACAGTTTAATGAGCATTCAAATATTTTGTTTATTTAGCATTTAAACATTTTTCCTATTTAGAAGTTTGATTAAAACAAGATTTATTCCAACTGAATTTATTGCATCCGCTTCGTAAAGTGCATCATTTGATCAGTGATTTACAGTAAATGTCAATTTACATTTTTTTGTTTGTTTTACTAAAGAATGAAAATATATTTAAATACATTCTTACACGTTCCAGGTCTCTCACAAATGAAAGTTCCCGACTCGGGAACTAAATGACTGGAAACTCTTTCCGGAGACAAGAGTTCTTCAAGATCTTCTCCATTTTCCTTTTGGATATAATAACCAACAGCAATGTCATTTGTGGAAGTCTCAAATATCCATTCCACAGTAGAATTGACTTCTGGAACATTAATGTTCACAAGTCTATAAGAAAGACGAGGAACTTTGATACAAGAAACACCTTCCTCTTCTTTAAGAGATGTCATGGCGTTTTTAAGAACATACTTCTCTGGTGGTATCATGCTTCCAAAATTTATCTGAAACAGATTTATTTGATATTAACTTACTGAATTTAAGCATTAAGTTTCTATTTTTATATTTTAATTTGGTTAATTTAATATTTTTGACCATTTAACCTTCCTTCAACCGTGAGGTTTATATTGAGACGAATTATGTTTTATTTTAGACGATTCCTTTTAATTTAAATATGCTTCTAAATTGTATTTTAATGTAGCAGTTTTTACTTTTATACATATATTTTAGACTTGAAATTCCTTATTACTCTCACTTTCTTATATTTATAATTTTATTTGCCAATAATGTTCTTCTCATTAAATGATTTAAAAAAATTCGAAATACTTTCTTATAATATAATTTTTCTTCTACTTATACTATGATTTCTTGTGATAAATCATATTTGACAGAAAATTAGAATGGTTGGGAATACAATTCATTAAGGTTGAACCTCTTTTGTATTTCAAAATATTCTTTGATGAAAATTTATCGCAATTAAAAATTCCAGAATATTTTCTCTTAAGTATTACTGGAAAATTATTTTTATAAGGTACCACAAACCTTCCAGAATAAATTTTTGCGACAAAATCAAAAGGAACCGTGTGTTAAGAAAATAACTGATACCTAGGGCAATTTAAGTTATAGTTATTGACGTTCAAGATGCCAGTACTTGTATATAATACTGGATGCAATTTTCCAGTGTTTAGATATATTCCTTTAAAAACGCATGCTTATAAAAAAAAATTTAAAATTATTATTAAAATTTTAATCTTTCCTCCTTTTTTTTCTAAGCCTATAATTGTTCTTTTAGTAAGACATAGTGATTTGTCCTTATGACGTTAACTTCATTTTAAAATTAGATATTTTAATATATTTAGAGTGAGAATTTATTCAAAGGAAGATTTTTTTATCTCTTTGGTCTTCTAAAGAGAAACGCGTGATGTGCAAAATGTGACTTTAAAGTGAGATCTTTAGAAATAAATTTCAAATAGGTTGTGATTTTTTTTTTTTTAAAAAAATGTTTATTTCGGTAATAACAAAAACACTCGAACTTTAAAAAAATCTTCAATTCTTGCTCACAGTCCAAGCAAAATAACTTTCACTGACGAGAGACCTGATATTTATTTTTATAAGTCCTGGAAAAATATTTATAATAAAATAATTCATATTCTAGTGACAAGGTTAAAGTATTACTGAGATGTGACATAGGACATATAAACAGGTGAGTGCTTACTATCATAGTGGTTATAGTTTAATTATCTCATTTATATTGATAAAAATGTAATTCAAGCACATATTATTAAGAGTTGATTTTGACATAAAAATTGTTGAGAAGAGACATACAAATTATCTCCATATTTATGAATAAAGTATTTCTAAATCATAATGATTATTGAAATAAACTCTCACACTCAAAATCATAATTTCTGTACAAATAATTTAAAAATTGAATTTTCTTAATTTACCACCCACACATTTATCGATTCGTAGTTAAGCTAACAGTAAATGTTTAAATAGTGTGTTTTATTTTGCTTTTATAAAAAATCAATTAAAGAACTTCTTTATTATAAAATTTCAATATTCCGGTTGCTTATAGAGTAAAACAATTGTATCAGGTTGTGTAATTTGAAAAGTCGGATTTATTTATTTATTTTTTTCATTTGAGAGGTGATTGTTGAAATGGTTTGGTTTATATTTGAAAGTTATAGTGTTACCACCTGTAACCATCACAAGAATACGGGAAAGGTTAAAAAGCTCTATGAAATTATTCCATTTGAATTGAGCGATAAGCAAATGCAGCGAAGATTTGAAATTTGCAGTTCGCTTTATTAAAGGATCAGCAGGACATCCTTTCTGAGAATAATCGTAACCTGCGACGAAAAACGGAATACTTATGACAACAAAAAGCAATCAGAACAATGAATTAACCATGGAGAAATTGCAGGACAACACCGAAGTAATCTCCTCATAATCAAAATAAGAATTACTTATGGTGCAGTGTAATGGGTATAGTCCTTCATTCATTTTTAATGACCGGCAAACAATAACTGCATGGTCATATTGTGGTTAAATTGAGGAAATTCATGTAACACTTTCTCAAATGGACTGTGCTTAGATCAACAGACATGGAACCGTCTTTTTCCATGATAAAGCACGGCTTCATATGGCGCAAATCACCGTACAAAACTTTAACTAATTAGGCTAAGAAAAGCTGCCATTTCCTCCTTTCTCACCTCATCTCTCACCAACGGATTATCATTTCTTTCGCAGTCTGGAATACTACTTAAGAAATAAGACTTTTTGTGACAGGACTTGGATCAAAACTTCGTTTATAGACTTTGTGCCCTTCAGAGATTTCCAAGTTTTTTGAAAGAGGAATTAATTTGTTGGAAGCGCGTTGGTAAGAGCGTAGTGTTCAAGCAAATAGCATAATTTTCATTGCTTATTTGAGTTTAAAAATTAATTATTCTTGTTCTTTTAATAATCCGAGACATTTCATAAATAGGACCCATTGTTTTCACGCATAAGAATGGTAAGTAAAGAAGAAAGTTCAGTAATTATTTGATCTTTTAAGTAAATTTTATATGTCTTAATTTATATGTTATAAATGGGTAGAATACCCAGCGCTACATCAACATTTAATTGGTCTTACATCAACATTTTTTGGCATTTAGTGACAGCTGAATTGATAATATCAAGGTAAATTACGAACAGAAAAAGGCGCCCAAAACAAAAGAATAACGAGATAAATCTGAATGTATACAAGTAAATATTTAAAAAGATAATAGGGAGAAAAAGGAACAGAAACAGCCTTCAAACGGTGAACGAATAAAACAGTTAGTAGGTAAATTTATTTATACATTTGCCTTATGTTTTCAAATTTTTTTTTTGTTCGATCTGGTTTGTTAAGAGGTATATAATGGATTTTAATAAATCTTTATATATAATTATTGAATAATAAATTAATGATTAATTAGTTAGATCAAAGAGAGGGAGAATAAATAAGAAATAGCTTGCTCTCTCCAATTTATTTTTAAGCTGTTTATATAAGAACGACATATAAGAAAAATCTTTTAAAAATCATCTCTTCTATTTTTCGCAAACATTTAACACTATGATTGTCATGTATACTTTTTTGTATAAATGAACTTAAGGATTCTTGAAACATTTTGTTTTGTCAAAAATATTCAAAAAACATGAATTATTTTAAATATCACAAAAAAAGGAAAAGAATGCTAATAAGAGTAAAACTAGATTAAAAAATGAAAAATACATACATCGACTTTATAACTATGTATCCAATAACTTTATAATTTGATTTATATATTTTTTATTTTAATGTTATTAACTGGATTTTAGAAATAAGAGAAATCATTTAATTTATTAAACAGAAATATCAGATGTTTCTTTAAAGCAAAAATAAATTTAATACTTCAAAATTTTCTTACAAAGCTTTCACACAAAGCATTTCCATCAGGATCTGTTCTCAAACCTCCTAAAAACTTCGGTAATATCTCAGCATCAATATCATTAAGAAGAGTTTTCTTGAAGTCTTAAAAAAATTAATTAATTAATAAAAATAAAAAAAATTTACATTCAATAAATACCTTAATTTCTGTTCAAGTTTTGATTACAGTTGTAATAATATCTCAATGAACTACACAAATTAAAATAATTGAATGTATAGAATTTTAATTTTAAAGGTTTGTCTGTACAACTAAAGATATTAAAGTTTTTTAAAACCGATTTACTTCTTGTTATTGAAAATATTTAAATGGAACGTTTTATTACTTCTACTAATAAAGAACTTAAACAGAATGGAGTTATATAAGGTCAATTTCAGAAAACTAACATCAATTCTCAGCCATGGTGCATATCTGAAATTTTTAAGTTTCATCTTTCTTAGGAAAATTACCAATTCCGTTTAATACACGCAATCTATATTATAAATTAGCTGATATTCTATTTCAAAATATGTTTTAAATAACACATAGCAGATTTCAGAAAACAAAATTTGTGTTTAGAAACTACATCGAAGTATTAAAAACGTAACACAATTATAAAAAAATATGTACTATAACAGCTCTTATAAGAAACGTTTATGTGTAGTTATACATAAATGCTTTAATCAAACATAGGTTTGACACAAAAATTTTTAACTAGTTGCATGATAATTACAAAAATGAAATCTTGCATTTTCATTTACATGGTTATGACAATGTTGAGTATAATCAAAATTGTTCATTGTGTTAAAACTAAGTTGTGGTGGGAAAACTACTTTATTGAATATTACCAGACCTTATACCCATATGGGGTTATATATATATACATAAATATATACCCAACTCTTTTTTTACACGATTTTGAAATAATACGGTTCACAAATATTCTTTTTTACTCGAAGTTTTTGCTCTAACTCGAATTCCACCAAACATTTTCCTCCAAATATTCAAATGCTGTTTTTACCGCCTAATACCACCTCTTTGATTCAGCCACTCTATCAGGGTATTATAGCAGCATTTAAAACGTACTACATAAAGCAAACATTTATACATATAGATTCAGTGGAATTAACAACATGCAAACGGCTGACATCGAAGAATTGATGATAGAAAGCCCTTTGGATGAGAACGATTTGATCACAGTTATGACAGTTTATAATAATAAAGAAGTCGATAATGACGAAGTTGCAGGTAAGGTTCAGCTATTAAGAGCTGATTTAATTCGCGAGGGCTTGAAATTTGGAGCAAATAAGGAACAAAATTTTTTTTTTTACTCATGATCCTGACATAGAGCGTACATTAAAATTTCAATGAAATCTTAAGTTTTGTGTAGAAGGATATCAAGAATTATTTAAGCAACTTGAGAAACCAAAGAAACAGCCACTAATAACAGACTTTGTTACAAAAAAAAAAAAAAAAAACTTCAGAAGCCTATAATAGCGAACGAAATTTTTAACAAAGTCGACAGTTGCGCTAGACATATCTGACACATCTACTGATGATAGCACTTTTGATCCAGTTCGTAATAAACGTGCTCGCTTGTTATCAAGTAGCGATGAATAGATATTAGTTTGTAGTTTTAAATTTAATTTCAATTTGAATTTTTATATATTGTATGTACCTATAGATTGAATTTTCACTGTACACTAATTTGAATCTTTTTTTGTAATAAAAATAAATTGTTTTTGCTTTTTAAATCTGTAATATGGATTTCATTATTACTTTTTTAACACTGATTTTTTGGAAAATATTTAGAGTCTTTTTCATCTTATGCAATTTTGTAAAGTCATGGAACATATCCTTAAATTTACCATACGTCGTATGTATTTTTTACACGATTTTTTTTTTTCACGTTCTTCTGAGGAACGTATCTATCGTGTAAAAAAGAGTTGGATATATATATATATATATATATATATACTATATTGAGTACTATTTTGAGTGATATTATAATTTTTTAAAAATGTTCCTTATCAAGATTAGACAATGTACAATTTTGATACAAATTCTTGTATGTATGAATGAGAAAACATTAAAACATTATTAACATACAAGGAAATGTTACATTTTAAGTGTTGTTTTGTCTAAATTTACTGGAACTGATTGCTGAGATGATAATGTGTACGTAAATATAAAGAAAAATCACTATTATAAACGTTTTTTTTTCTATCATGAAGAAAATGTATCTTTTAATCATTCAAACACTTGATCAAAAAAATTTTTTTCGTCGTATTTATTTAAAATCACCTATTTTTCGGAAAAAAAACTGCGATAGATTTTATCTAATTTACATTCTATTAGTTTTGATACTAAATTTGCAAAGATGAAAAAACGCTTTTGATGAACTTAAATAAAATTGCAATGGAAAAAAATTCACATCAAAATTTTCCTAGTATCCAAAAAAAAAAAAAAAAATTAAAATTTATTATTAAGTGGTTATTACCTTTTCCAAAAATATAAAATTTCTTTAAGGTGGTTTCAGAAAGAAATGGCTTGGATAAATTGAGTACCACATTAAAATACATTGGTGCTGAAATGAAATTTAGAAAAAATTAGTGCAGTGTAAAAAATTAAATATTAAAAAAAG
>BMAW01121790.1:262201-278917 GCA_019974015.1 Nephila pilipes
TTAAAGAATGAGATCTTTTTACAGATTTATATGATTTTTTTTATAGAGAAGAGATATATTGAAATAAAAGAAATTGATTTAAGAATATTTTTTAAAAGAATTTGAAAATTATTTTCTGAATGAAAATTTTATGTTGACATAAAATTCATTCAGTTTGAATGCATATGAACAAAATTTTTGAAATTTTTTTCAAATAAAATATAGAGTTTATTAATTTTTTCTTATTATTGTTTTAAACACGCTTATTAAATTTGTCTTACCTTTTTGCTTAGTTCTTCCATTTCTTTTATGTCATATTCAAAAATGTAAGTTAAAAACTTAAGAACATCTGACTTCTTTACTGAGTAAGCGAATCCTGAAACATATATCCAAAATTTAATTTAATTTTTTTGCGTAAAACATTAATCCTCAGGAAAAGAAGCTTAAAAATAATTAATTGAAAAATTATACAAATTCTATTTTTGAACAAATGTGTGAATAAAATGATATATTCCGACTGTTGACGTAATTAAAAAAAATTTCCACTATAAATACTCCTGGTTAGGAACATCAACAAAATAATAGATGTTGCATCCAAACGGCTGAAGTAACCGTAGTTGTAGTCATTTGTGAGAAAACATTTATTAGAATTGTGAATTGTTTAGCAGCATGAAAAAGATTATTTTATTTGAGAACTTTGCTCTTTGTGATTTAATATTTCATTTTAAACGTAAAATAGCAATTATCGTAATGATTAATAAAGATTATTTGTTTCCTAATGATTAAGAACAATCATTTTAAATGAGAATAGCTTAATTAGCACCTGACATAGTATCCAGAATAAATGTCTACATCAGGATTGGTTTACTGCTGATTATTTAACGTACACTATGTTTTCTTTTTAAATGTGAAATGTACGAGGATCGTTAATTAAGTCCTTAGAAAAAGATTGAAAAACAAATTATCTTAGTTAGGTTTTTTTCCCCCAAAGTAAGCCCGTTGGCGTGGTGTGGATGTTAGGAGAGGGGGGTACCAGCTCAGGTGTCGTCCTCGTCCCTTGACCGTGGTTCAAAATTACGAGGTCCGTCGCCAATAGCCCTCGTGTTGCTTCTAGTGCGACGTTAATAAAAAAACTAAAAAACTAAAACTAACTCCCCCAAAGTAATCTCCTTTCAGCTCAGTAAACTTTTCCAAGCGTTTCTCCAACTTTTTAAAGTCATCTAAAATGTAAGATTTCGTAAGGTCCTCAAAATAGGTATCTATTTAGGTTTGGACTTCTTTGTTCGACCTGAACCGTTGTCGCCAGGCATTTTTAAGGTTTGGAAATAAAAAAAAAAATGTCACTGGGGACTAAATCCGGTGAATACGGTGGATGTTGTTATAATTCGAACTTTAATTCCGTAATTTTGGCCATCGAAACTGCACAGGTGGGCCCCCGTGCATTGTCTTGATGGAAGAGGATCTTTTCCAAATGAGGATGTTTTTTCTTGATTTACTCGCTCAACCGGTGCAACCGAAAAGAACGTTTTCTGAATTCTACTGAGCAAAATTAAGAAATGAATTTTTTGCCTTAAAAGTAAATCATGTATTCCAGCGCTTCTAGTGGACAAATAAACAGGAATACTTTTAATCAATTTTTCTCCTTTCAGATCTTTATGTTTTCAAATATTACTGACAACACAATTTTTTTTTCAAATCACAAATAAATTAGGAAATTATTTCGAAAATTAAAATTATAACAATATGTAAAAATTCGCAAGTGAATCAATAAGAAATAAGATATAAATCAAATTATAAAAATAGATACATAAAAATTGCAAAACCAAAAAGTGAATGAAAATACATTATTTAAATTTCACTATCAAAGAAGAATCATATAAAATTCAAAAGAAAGTAAATTAAATAAAAAAAATAAATAAATATACCTACAACAGAAAAAGCAAAAATATATATTAATTGAAAAAATTTTAAGAATCCAAAAATTTGGAGAAAAGCAAACATTGGAAAATAACATATTTAAAGTTGTAACAGGCTTTAGGCTGGGTTATTCTAGATTACTGGTCAAACTATCCACGTCAACAAAATATAATTTTAAAATAATAATTATAAAACCAAAAATACAATTGAAAAGAAATTGAAAGCAAAATCATTAAAAAGCGATTAAGAAAAATCAGTACAAGCTTAAAAAAGCCATTGAAAACAAAAACTAAAGTAATGGTAGAAAAAAAAATGTTATTAAATGTACAAAAAATAAACCAAAAAAGACAATTTTTTTCATGCATGTATCACCACGAGTGAGAAATCTACAAACATGGTGCACTAAATGCGCTTATAACAAAATAATCACCTGGACATTAATTTTCAAATATCTTTAAATTTAGAAATTTTAATCACTTCCATGCTGAAAATTTATAAACGCAAATATTACAAATAAAACAGTCTTGAAAAACAGGTAACACTGAGTTAAAATAGCAACGAAACTATAAACAAGTCACTAAGAATTTTCAAACGAAACGAATAACTAGTTTTAGCTGTTGCCAATACACTAGCACTAAATTCTAGAATTGAACAGTCGATTATCTAAAGCTCTGACATAACTTACATATAATTTTGAATGTTGAAAAATTAATATTAAAAAAAAAGGAAAAACCAATAAAATTATTAAAAAAATATAGAAAGTTACAAGATCATAACTTTATTTAAAGAAATCCTAAAAAACATCTCGAACTAATTACGGACATAAAGAGATAGCAACGACAACTATCAAGTCATGTTACATATAAGTAGAACTAGAAATTTTACAAGTATTGAATCAAAAAAATTTCTAAACCATTTTTTTAAAAAAAATTTAGCAACAAAATTCTTTTTTTTTTAAAAAAATATTATTAAATAAAAAAAAAGTATGTACATACTCACACACACACACACACATATATATATATGAATGTTTGTATATTTTTTTCAACTTAATAATATATATTTACAAATAATCAATTTTATAGTTTTTCTTATAATTTAAAGGCATATTAACTAATTTAGTATTTCTATGTAAAAGTATATATATATATATATTTACACCAATCAATACACTTTCTAATTGTATTAAAGTAACTCTATGACCATTGAAGATAGTTGAATAGATTTTAAATGTGTGTTACAATAAAACATATATTTACGACTAAAATTTGAATTACGTCTGAACATCAATAATATTTCGCTGAAAAATCATAAATAAATGAAATTATATTTGAGAAAATAGAAGGATTAATTCTCTATGATTTCAGTTCATTCTAAAAGGGTCATTTAATTGTTATTGAGATTGCACATGAGACTTACTCATTTCTCATTTCGATTACTATTTTTCCTTATAGGAAATTCCACTGTTTAATTCTACATAGAACTAAATAATAAGACTTCCTTTCCGCAGCGAATAGTCCTTATGATCAAGAAAATCTTTTGCTTATTGTGTGCATAAATTTTTATTTTTCCTCGAGTAAGAATATAAATAAAAATTAAATATATATAATTAAGTTGGAAAGTATTTCAATAACAGAAATATTTTAAGTGTCTTCCAGATTTCTAAGACAGAATGCATTCGATTTTAATACAAATACTTAAATTTTATTTATTGTGAAAATTATTAATATATACACAATTCTGAAAGCGTTGTATACTTTTAAAATATGTGAAATTAGGATATCATTTGGGAATATTCCTTCAAAATTAAATGAATTGGTAAGTATTGTCACACAAGGATTTGAAGCAAGTTTGAATTCAAATTTATTATTTAAAAACCTGCGCTCTAGATATTTAATTGAACTGAAATGTATTGAAAAATAGTATTTAAAAGTTATTTAAAAATCATGTAACACATCTGTATAAATTTGAAACAGCATTATTTCTATCTATTTTTCTTTTTCTCCTTTTCCCCTTTCCTTTTTCTTTCTTTCTTTTTTTTTTTTTTTTTTGTCATGCATCCCTCTATAATTTGACACTTCACGTTTCCGTCATTTTCACACTGACTCATCAGTCATAAGAGATTATTTTATGCCTTCTACTTCAGTGGAATAATGTAGGATATTTATACACAACAAAACATTTTTGTAGTTTTAGTTATTTCGTGTTTCTGACACTTTATTTACGTGCTCTATATTAAATTTTAGATAATGATACGTAGCTTTGACTGTTTAAATTCATTATTATTATAGTGATTTTCCAGTTACCTGGCGTTTTCCTTAATCCAGCGTTACTCCGGTCCGATATCTGCCGAATTACGGAGAGAAAACTGCATTAAATAAATCACAGATACAACAAGTACTCATAAATTATCATTCAGTAACTTTCTTATTTGATGCTTTTTTTTTCTCCAATTATCTGAAATTAATGTTACTTGATTAAAAACCTGTTTAGCGTTACAAAAGAAAAATAATTACCTCTGAGATCAAGATTCTTGAATGGCATGTATCGGACAGGACATCCTTCTTTATCAGGACCTATGTAACCTCTAGGGTAGCATTTATCAACAAGCTAAAATAGAAAAAGAACGTCACTGAAAAAGAAAGAAAACTTGTGATATCTTTTGATAATAGTTTAGCGAACATGTTTTGGATATATGAAAAATTACTGTAAGCAAACAGTTAATAATATAGCAGAAATTTGGAATGTTGAATAATTGAGGAACTGCAATTTTAGTTGATAAATTACAAAATCATCATCGAAAAAAAAAGGTTCTATACAAAGTTTTGCAAAGAATAGATTTATCCACCCAAGGTGTGCTTATTTTATGTAATTATTATTAAATTACTCAATTAAGTATAAGAATTAAAGTTAACGACGAAATATCAAGAAATGGATAATAGTTAACTTTTTCGGTATTAAAATTAAAAGAAACGATAACTTACTAAATTGAATATATTTAAGCTAAATGTAATTGAAATTAAAGCAAACGATAAATTATTAAATTTAATATATTTAAGCTACATGTAATAAAAATTGAAGCAAACAATAAAAAAAATTGAAGAGTGATCTGGTACACCAAAAGTAATCCACCTAAAACAATGGCCCCTTAGATGGCTAAAGAAAATCAGATTAAAATGTAAAATAATTATTCTGAATTTGTTTTAAGTGGTTTAAAAATAAATTTACTTCTCGAAATATCATAGATGAAATCTTAAAAATATGTTCTTTTGAAATAGTAAATATGTATTGTTAGATGATCAATTTATTACAAATGAATTCACTTGTTAAAGCAGATGAGTTTCTCCTTAACTTAAAATTACATTGAATATGATAATTTAATTGCTGAGATTAAATGAATACTTATAACAATATACGTTTGAATTCAATTTTCATGAAGGCTATTTAGCAATTTTATAACACACAAAATTAATGATTATAGATTTAAATGATTGTTGGTTTTGTTTCTAATTCTAATATATAGATGGCAGCACAGGACATAAAATATGTGAGAATGTAACGATTATTGATATGATTCAGAACTTTTTATAAATTGAAGTTAAATGCCATTCTGTACTATGTTAAAACTATAATATTTTTCATGTTGACATTAATACCAGAAGAAAAATATTATGTCATATATTATATCGGGTTTTGTTCTTTAATTTCGTAAAATACTTCAATAATTTCGCGCCAATTTTCATAAATTTTCTAAGTATAATTCTGAAAATGGAAATAATAACTTCAGTACAAATAACTATTCATTAAAATATTTTGACATCATTTTCTAATAGAAATTTGGGAAATCGAAACTTGATCTCTGTACATAACTATGATATTGTCTGGTTACAAGCGGTGTGAGTAAATGATGAGATATAAAACAAATAACCCTAAAACTAACTTAATACAACGGAATCTGTACTTAATTTTTTTTCTTAATTAATAATTTTGAATTTTATTGAAAAGCACAATAATTACAACAACCCTGCGTAAGAATTTAAATTAGTAATCTTACAAAGTAAGCAATTTTCAAATGCATTTCTCTATTTTTAGTTTTCTTATTTAATTAGCCACCCAGGAGGCTATTGTTTTAGTTAGATCACTTTTACTTCTCTATCTAACATAATTAATTCTAGAGCATGAATTCACTATATCTATTTCTTTAAATAAAATACAGAAAATTTTGACGTTAGGAAGCGTAAAAGGTTTTCCATACACGAGTAAAAAGAAGTCAGATAATCAAAAATATGGAAGCAATCTAAAACTAATCAAAATTTTAAAACGCAGCCGTTTTAATGAAAGAAGTCTTTATCGAAATATTGTACAATGAGTAAGAATTATTTACAAAAGGAATATCACATAAAGCAACCAAAAATTATTTACTGTATTTTTTTTTTTTATCTATCCCATCATTTAAATTTGCACAAATGAAAAGCTGTTATGTCGAACTCAATGTTAAGTCAATATTTTGTTATAAAATGCAGTATACATATCTGTGTTACCTAACCCGTCTACCCTCTTAAATGTTAAGGCAATCACAACTCTAAAGTCTTTAACTGAATTCTAAGCATAGATTTTTTTTAAGTTAAAATAGTTATTCAATAACCGTTCACAAATGTATAGTCAAATTACTTTTCAAAGCATCATTAATTATTTCGCCCAAAAGGGGAGTGCTCTCTACTAGTTCATTGTCCTTCAAAGCGGATAAACACTTCTATAAATATCAAAGGTTACTGTTATCCGAATACGATGTGAGTTAATCCACAAACGGATATAACTTCGACAAAACGAGGTAGGGCACTAGTTCTATAGATCACACAGAAACGCTAGTAATTCCCGTGCGCAATTCAAAACCTTTACACTCTTACCATCTTTCGACTATAGCAATTTTTCTGTAACCACAACATTTCTATATTCAATTTCCTATCGTTTTTTTTTGACGTCATTATATCTATTCTCTAAATTCGTAAAGGTTACTTAATTTGCGTAGCCACGTTTCATTTGGTAGGAAAGAAGCTGGAAACTTATTTAAAAAGTTTGAAAAAACCTCTAGCATTAATTAAGGGAAGTTGTTCACGAATAGCCCACGTTTCAGGGATTCAGACTATTAAAAAAAGGAGTTCTCTTGTCAGATGCGACTTCCGGGAGAGAGTCATCGCCCACTACCATCTATGGGGGGAAATCCTTTTTTACTATTGAGGGACTTTCTGGTCGAGAATTTACAGAAGATTGTTCTTTGAGCCATTGCTGAAATTAACATACATCCTATGTTATAATCAGTGTTTTCTGAAACGTTTTTCCTTTGACGTAATCGACAGTCTCTAGTTGAGATCTATTTGATGCATTTTGCGCAGTGGGTATATTCAACTAGAAGTGCTAGGCTGAGACGTACTGCCATTTAGTTTTCTAATTCTAGATTATCCCTTCGGCATTAGCTGTTGCCACCAATTCGGAGAGGTCCATTGACCTTGATGAGTTTGGGATATATTTGATCCGGGTACATATCGGCTTCAATGAGTAAAGAAATTTGCCAGTGACACTCATTATATTACTAATTGTGAATATTCATGCATATAATTAAAAATATCCCCCTCTTTACCTGCCAAGCAAGCAACAACAACAAAAAAAAAAGTAAAATTCTTAGTACGAAGGTGGTTCAAAATGTATTTATATTTGCAGACAGATGACCTAATTCAGGTAAATTGTTGTTACCATTGGGTGCTGCAATCTGCTCAAAGGAGCCGAAGCAAATTTAACACTGATTCATTAGTTAGTTTTTATTTGGTAGGCACTTGTTGCCAAATATAAATTTGATTGCTGCCGCTTAGAGTTGTCACCGTCGGTGAGATATGGATTTATCATAATGCACCGGAAATCAAGCAAAAATCAAAACTTCGGGTTACTTCCCGTGAATATTTTCCAAAAAGGTCGAAAATGGTCTCATCGACTGGAAAAGTTACTACGAAGAATTTTTGAGGCGTGAAAGGCTTCATGATCACAAATGCAATTAACCGAGACTTATACAGCTGTCTTGTGAGTCATGATATTTACTAAAAATAAACCATTTTGATGCTACGAGCTCCACCTTTTGGAATTTCTGAGAACTTTTGAACTACCCTCGTGTTTCTAAATAACTAAGAATCCATTATTTGAAGAAATCTAGAGTAGTTGGGTGCATTAACATTTAGCTAATGATTAAGAAATATAAGTACAGGGTGGTCATAACAATTATCCCGATATATGAGTCCTTAGTGGCCTACCTGCTCAACCAACCCAAATTAAAATTCAAATTTTGTTATTTAAAAGTATACGCACGAGATTGGGGTGATTTGAAAGTAAAAAAATAGAGCTCTCGGGGTTGCGGTTACAATGAAAACGTTTAGAAATTTTCGAATGGCAACTTCCACTTTTTTCCCAGGTCAAATTGATCAGCGCATTTCAAAACTATGAATGGCGTTAGAACGACACACGTACAATGAAAATTCTCGGCTCAAGACATTTCCAAAGAAGAGCATTGGAAAGTATCAATGACAACACAGATAGGAGGTGCATTAATGTACTTAGCATAATTCACATGGAGACCCCCAATTTCAAAACTCCACGTGCAAGGTAATACTTATGGAAAACCTTTAATAAACAATGTGGGAAGATTGTTCTTTCAATCAGGTTTTCAAAAATGCCCCCAAGATGACACTTACAGGGAAACAATGAGTCGAATTGATAAAGCTGTTTGATCTGAATGAGGAAAATGCGTCCTCAGCAGAGCGAGTTGATCACATTAGTCATAAGCTAAGAAAAGATCCATGTTCCGTAAAAACTGTACATGATTTGGAAAAAAGTTTGAAGAAAATTGAATGCACATGTTATAGACCACCATCCGGACGACAAACTGTTCCCTTCGAAGTTGTTACGGAAGTGCATAATACTATTATTACGGATCCATTGTATACTACAAGAAGTGTTGCCCATAATTTGGATGTATCGAAAACCGCAGTTCAAATGTTGCTACCTAGAGAGAGCTACGGAGAGTCGACTTAGATAAATTTTTCCTTATCAGATATGATAAAGATTGCAGGTGGCCTCTGTAGATATTATGGAAGGATGAGGCCCTTTTCTCCTTAACTGAGAACGTAAACTGCATGAACTGAGTTCATTGGGCTGACAAAAACTCTCAAGACGTGGCACCAGCATCTTTACACGAGACTAAAGTGACTATGTAGTGTGGCATTGCAAGAATGTTCGTTCTCTGTCAGTATTTCTCCGAATAGGTCATTTCCACAGGTATGAAAATGTGCTCCATCACAAGTGCTTGGTATACAGCAATGTTGCAGAATCACGTAATTTCAGAATTGCAGCAGCGAAATGTTGTTAATGATATTGCATAGATGCAAGATGGTGCTACTCTACATGTCGCCACATGCGTGCAACAGGTGATGCAACAGTACTTAGGTGATTGAATCATCTCCTGTAATTTTGTAGTTTGGTGTTGACCGCGAATTCCCTACCCACTCAGATGAGTTTCTGGTTTTGAGGCTATATGAAATCTCTCTCTAAGGTGTGCTCATCAAACCTTCAAGATTAGTCAAAATTGAGATGCAATAAAACTTGAAGTTATACAGATTCCTCCTGCGATGTTATGTTTGTCATTATTGTTAACTATCTCCTCTACGCAATGCGAAGGTGAGCACGTTGAAAAGTAATTCTAGTAAAGGTTTTTTCCCTCGTCACTGGTCTTTTTCAATGCTATTGCAAATGTTTCACGCCTGAAACTTTCGTTATATGTATTTCGTTCAACACCATTTATGGTTTTTCAGTTCTCTAATCAATTTTTGCCAGAAAAAAAAATAAGTGTTGCCATTCTGAAACTTCAAAACTTTTTCACTATAAACGTAACCGTAAGAGCCCTATTGCTTTAAATTATCCCAATCTTGTGTGAGCACATACCGTCAAATAACAATATCTGAAACTTCCATTCGATTGGTTGAGCGTATAGGCCGTTAGGGGTTCATATAAAGGGGAACTTTTTTTGTGACCGCCGTGCACAAGAAACGGATGTTGCATTTGAATAAGCAAATAATAGGACCTTAAGTAGTGAAACGAGGAAATGAATGAAAATTTTGAATCTTAAGATTTTGCTTTCTTTACAAAGGAAGGACTAATGGTCCAGTGGAAAATTTTAATTATGTTTACATTTGGTTTGGTTTTATTAATGTTATACTAGAAGCAACACGAGGGGCATTAGAGACGCACTTCGTAATTTTGAATCTCGATCACGTGACGAGGACGACACAGGAGCTGGCACCCCCTATCCTAGCTTCCACCCCACGCCAACGGGAGGACTTGGGGTCACAACTACAAGACGGATCTTTAGTGGCATCAAGGCTCGAACCCGCGTCTCTACGAAAACCACCGGCAGCAAGTCCGAGACCATGACCACGCACGTTTATATTTAAGATTTTTAATAGTTATTTGGAGTTTATATAATGACAAAAATATTTTCAGAAATACTTTTTCTAGCCCAATATCAGTTTTAAAATGATTTTTTTCCCGTCCTAATCTTTCTGTAATCAGCCAAGTATCATTTTTATAAAAATTGAAAGCATTAAGTTGCTTGCATGGAAATAAAAAAAAACATTTATTTTTAATAAGTTTTTGGAACGTACTCCTCCCCCCTTTCTGTACTGACTCTGGATCTCACATAACACGGCTTAACACAACAAGGCATTTTCTAGGAACCTATCTACCGTGTAATAAGAAGATTACCTGTACGAAATAGCATGTTGTTACGAAAGTCAATGATCGCCTATAAAGGGCTCAATAATTTTATGACACTATTTCTTAAAAGAAATGAAGAAATGAGCTATGGTGAAGATAATCTTATATTCATTCAATCATTGTTATCTTTACATCGGTTTTTTCGCTCTAGATTAATTATTATAAAGCTTTTAACTATTTGCCAGATAAGAATTAATTTTAATTTTCGGCAAAAATTGAGCATAAAATAATTCAGATCTGTAATAATATAAGTAATTACTCATAATCTATTTAAGTAATATAACTATCCATGCATTACGAAAATAGTCAAACATAAAAACCTAATAATGTATAATAGGTGTAAATAAACACTCTAGTCCCCCCCCCCATTAAACTAAAATTATTGAAAAATTTACTTACCTCTGGCACTACGTAATTCTCCAGTATTGTGTCAGCCCCAATTTTCTTTCGAAATGCAATATTCTAAAATATTTCAATATGCACAAGTATTAAGATCAATTAAAATAAAAATAGAAATTGGGTGATTGCTGTAAGATTAGTATTATTCTATGATTTATTAAAGATGATTCAAAGTTTTATATTTAATAAAACCATTATACATTTATATTTATTAAACTATGATATTTAAAGTATTCGCCATTGTTTAAAATAATCGACTTAAAGCTATCTTTTAAAATACGTTCTTTCTTAAGAATTTTGAATTTGTTTGTTGATATCATTTGATAAAGATGCTTAGCACTTTTCAAAACACGTTTTTTCTCTTGCACACGCAGGGAGTTCATAGTACTGCTACAAAAGAAAGAGGATTCTTTCAGAAGATACATGGATATCATACAAATGAATTGGAAAATTTCATCAACTTTAATTAGTATTCAAAGCAGATAATCACAAACGAATTTAGGCTAATTACATCTTAAGAAGGAAATTAATCGTTAAAAATTTTTTTTAACCTTCTGTTTCAGGCACTTACGTAAATCAATTTTTTGAAATTATTTTCATTATATTTGTTAAAAACACTCAGCAGAGTGTCGACCTTCAAATCGAATAACTGTTGGAATTTAGACGTGGAATGAATCAAAAGTTGCTTAAAACAACACTGGAGTGGATCACAGGAATTTCATAAATTTTGTTTAAGCAAATAGAAACACTTTTAAAAATCATTTTCTATCATTGGAAAATTTATTTTTTGTTAATAAATGTATGCATATATATGAGCCGCTCAGAAGCCAATGCGGTTAAATCCATTTTTTGATATTTTCTGATTTTTGGAAATTTTGATGAAATAAATAATAATCTTCTTAGTTATTAAAAGATTTACTCGTTGGTTACTTTTTTCTAGGTTAGACAGCCCTTTTTTTAATAGCTTCTGAATATATTGTACAATAATTTCAGAAGCCATTGTGAATAAGTCCACCTTTTATCAATATTTTTTTACATAAACTTTGAAATAAAAATTAAATTTTTCTTCTTCTTTCGATATTTGTTGGTAACATAATTTTACATTTACATTTAAATAACTCGGAAGAAGATGATGTTTGTTATGATGAATAAACATAAAACTTATGACAATAAATGTTATTTTATTATTTTTACATAAATTTCTTATCTTTTTCATCTGCCAAAAGGTATAAGTCCTAAAATTTTTAAGATGCTGTCATTATTTCAATAAATACTTACGTTTTTATTTACACATCCTGTACATATCTTGTTTTTTTTTTTTTTTTTTTTTTTTTTGCAGAGTTTACTCCTCGAAAAAAGACTTTATGCACTTTTCTAATTAAATTAATAAACCAAGAATTTTAAAAACTAATGTATCAAAAAACATTAATTTTCTCAATTTTTGTGTTTTGAACTTAACCGCATTGGCTTCTGAGCGGCTCATATCTTCAATAGATAATTTAATTCTTCTAAAATTAAACATTTTAAATGCGCGAAAATTCAGTATTTCAGATCTTAACGTGTTTTTTTTTAATAAACTTAGTATTTTTTTCATTATATATATATATATATATATATATATATTCAACCTCTGACAATAAAGTTCGGTGAATGAAGTCAGAACTTCCGATCCAGTAACACTGGCGAAACAAAACGCTGCACCTGCGTAGCGGCAGGTGTTGACCATCTGCCCCCACCGATGTTCAGTTGAGCGTCGTTTGTGTTCCGTGTAACACTTGTTTTACCAAGTGCTTGTTTAGTGCATTGGTTCTTAACTGAGAGCAGCAAAATGAACGATCAAAAGATCAATTTAAATTTTTGTTTTAAGCTTGGCAAGAAACCGAACGAAGCTCATGCGATGCTGGTACGTGTTTATGAAGATCATGCACTGTCCATGAAGTGTATGTACGCCCGTTTCGAGAAGGCGGGGAAAGTGTTTCTGACACCCCCATAGCGGAAGACCGGCGACCTCCATCAGTGACGAAAACTCAAAATGATGCTCATCACATCTTTGATAGTCGAGTAATTATCCACAAGGATTTACTACCTAAGGGGAATGACGTTGAATGCTGCAAGGTACATTGAAATTTTGACTCGTTTCTCGAAACGTCTACGCGGGGTACCACCCCCGTAAGCACAACAAGGTTCATGGTGGGTTTTTTTTTTTTTTTTTGTATTGTTTTAAAATTTATGTTTTTCATACAGTTCCAGGCAAAAAAAAGTGGTAGTGCAAATTGAACATCCACCATACTCGCCAGATCTCAATCCTCCAGACTTCTTCCTATCCCCGCGACTTAAACTCGCTTTGAAACGAAAGAGATTTGACGATATTCCTGACATCCAACGAAAGGTGGCGAGGCTTTTGAACTCCATCCCAAAAGAAGACTTCTTGCAAAATTTCCGGGACATGTATAGCAGATCTTAGCGGGGCATACTTATGGGAGGTGACTATTTCGAAAGACAGTAAGGTAACTTTCGTTAATATTTCATCTACGTTAATGTTACAGGACTATTCACCGAACTTTATTGTCAAAGGATGTATATATATATATATAATATATATATATATATATATATATATATATATCATACTTTGAATTTTGTCAAAATTGTCGCTTAAAGACTCTCAAGTGTATATTTATGTGTGAAACTAATTCAGCTAATGAATTAGTGTGACTTGCTGTTTTTCTGTAATTCAGATGCTGAATAATTAAAAAAATATAACTTTTTTTAATAAACTGAAATTAATTATTTTTCAAATGATTGAACATCGAAAAATATGACTTATCTTTTCAGAAAATCAAAAATTAATATTATTTGAGTCTGGTTTTATTCTTACATCAAAACAGATCAATGATCATTATCTCGATATTGGAACATTATGTAATTAGATATTAAAAGGAAATTGAGGAAACTTACTTTTCTCATCATTGTTTCAGCTTTAGCCACATCGAATTCTCTGGCTGAAAACATGCAATTCGTGTGATTCTTATAATACACTCATGTAAAACTATTTTTACACTTTTTCTTTATTTCATTACGATATTACGAAAAAAAAAAAAAAAGCACTTAAAAAATTAAAGAAATATAATAAATTACATAATTACGAAGGTCTTTCAATAAGTTTTTAGAAATTCCATGAGATGGTGCTCGTAGCATCGAAAATTGTTTTTTTTAAACAACATGATTCGCTATACAGTTGTCTAAGTCTCAGTTACTCGTATTCATGATCCTCGTATTCGTGCGTTCGCACCTCAAAAATTCTTTGTAGTAACTTCTATGGCCGTTGAGACCGTTTTCGCCTTTTTTGAAATCCAGGTCTCACCGACAGCGATAATTCGACGCGGCAACAATCAAATTTTGATTTAACAGCAAATGACTGCCAAATCAAAACTACCTTATAAATCAATGTAGAATTAATTTCGGCTCTTTTTAACAGATGGCAGCACCCAATGGTAACAATAGTTTACTTTAATGATGCCATCTGTCTTCAAATACAAGTACTTTTTGAACCACCCTCGTAATGGTCATATTTTTGAAGAACATTAATTATATGTATTTGTTTTCTAAATAATAGGGATGTTTTTTAAAACTAAATACCTTTTTAATACGGCATTTACAGGCTCTACTGTTGCCATTCCACTTAGGTGTACTGAGTATCAACTTATCGTGGTTAATCACAGAAGCTAGCACTGAAGCATTCGTCTGTGTTTATGTTTATTTGTGTCTATTTCAAAAGGCCGCCGATTGTGAAACACGTGCTGTGATTCCTTTCGTGCTTGCAAAAGACGCGAAAGCTGCCGAAATTCACCAGCAGATTAATAAATTGCATGGAGAAAACACTATGAGCGATTGAATGGTAAGAAAGAGGAGGAAAGCATTTAAAGATAAGAATGAAGACATTCGACATCACCCCGAAAATTTAAGCTCAAACAAACAATTCCAACTCGCAAAATCATGTGCACAGTGTTTTGGAATAAGCAGATAGTATTGCTAACGGATTTTTCCCCTCGGGGTGACTTAATAAAATCTGAGACATTATGTGACCGTGGTAGCCTAGAGGTCATGGTCTGCCAGTGGTTTTCGTCGAGTCGGGGGTTCGAACCTTGATGCCACTAAAGACCCGTCGTGTAGCCGGGGCTGATGCACATTAAATATATAGAGGCTCAAAGTCTTCCCATTGGCGTAATGTGGAAACTAGGAGAGGGGGTGCCAACTCAGGTGTCATCTTCGTCACTTGACCGATATTCAAAATTAAGAGGTCCGTCACCAATAGCCCTCGTAAGCCAAACTGCAACATCGGGATTAAATTGCGTCGTGCAAACCTAAACAAAAGGCGAGACATGCTCAGTAAAATGATTGTTTTGTTGCATGACAATAACCGTCTACAAGCGGCTCTTCGAACCCGATATCCGATCCCCTCATATGGTTGGGAATAATATGATCCCCCTCTGTACGTGCCTGTTCTGGCGCTCAGTGACTGCTACTAGTTCCTTTACTTGAAAAAGAATTTAGGCAATCTGCGCCGATAAGGATAGTATTAAACCGATTGTGCTGCATCATCTCATCCCATCAGGCGACATATTTCTATGAGAATGGCATTCAAAAACTGATTGTATAATATGATACGCACCTTAATAGTGAAGGTAATTAAGTTAAATATTAAATTAAAATATAGGCTTTCTTATAAAAATGAAATAATAGAAAAAAAAAACTGCATTTTTTTAAATGTCAGAATGGCACTTACTTAAAAAACACCGTAATAAATAAAAAAATATATTTACCTCTCAGCCATCGAAGATAGTAGTAATCATCATATGAGGGTTTGTGTACATCTGCGACGGCTTCTTTGAGCTGAAAGGGAAAAAAATGCAGTATATTTACTACACATATTAACTTCATTATCGAAATGCTTATAAACTACTATTAACCTTCCAGTGAGCTTATGTGGGAGATACACTCGAGTTTAATTCGATTTATATCTTTGGATCAGAGAGCCCACAACGAATGCTTGCTATTGGCTATTCTACCCGCTCACTTTCACATACTTTCAGTAGTCTGATTTTCGAGGCATTAATAAGGCTCCACATATCCACCATTGCATTTTAGAGATACATTCTCCTGCCCAGGTAAGTTTTTATTATGTTTGTAAAATTACTTACAACCATCAAAAAAGAAACACTACTTAGAAGGAAATAACTGTGAAAGTCTGTAAATGCTCTTGTGGAAGGAAACGTTGACCGAAAGACAGCCTACCTCTTTGTAAAATGAACTAACACTTAAAAAATGAAAAGAAAAGCAGAACGAGCCGTGAAAGAGTTTAGCAATGACTCCCGACATTGGCGACAGACTTGGGGACTTTGGTAACAAATTGGAGGTACTTGAAGATGCTGGAGTTTACCCAATATGTGTATTGGGAGAGAAGTTATCGATTGTTCGGGAAATTTTCTTGTTAAATACGTGTAAATTCTGAGTTGAAGCGGCCTGCCACTGTTAAGCAAAGCAATACTTTGGAGATTTGTGTGAAGTCGTAAGCTGGTGCGCTAAACATTACTGAAAGTGCTATAT